>MDKH01143557.1:0-13390 GCA_005239495.1 Nicotiana undulata | reverse complement strand
CACGAGAAGCCGCTATGGGAAGTTTCATCTAGGGGAATGGGGTCCTAATACGCAAAACGACCGATCGGGTCGTTATATTCTCCCCCTCTTAAACAAACGTTCATCCTCGAACGGGTCTAGAATCGTACCTGAAGTGCTGAATAACTGTGGATATCTGCTCCGCATGTCCTCCTCGGACTCCCAAGTTTCCTCCTCAGCTGGTTGGCCCCTCCACTGGACCTTTACTGCAAAAACTCTTTTGGACCTCAACTGGCGGTCCTGCCTATCAATAATAGCAACTGGCTCCTCCTCGTAGCGCAACTTCTCATCCAACTAAATAGTGCCGAAATCAACCACGTGAGAGAAGTCGGCGTGATATCTCTGGAGCATGGATACATGAAAGACCGCATGAACTCCTGATAAGGCGGGAGGAAAAGCAAGCTCATAAGCAACCTCTCCGACTCGCCTCAACACCTCGAAAGGACCTATAAACCTGGGGCTCAGCTTGCCCTTCTTCCCGAATCTCATAATGCCCTTCATTGGCGAAACCTTCAGTAGAACCTTATCTCCCTCCATAAATGCTACATCACGCGCCTTCTGATCCGCGTAACTCTTATGTATGGACTGAGCTGTGCGGAGCCTCTCTTAAATTATCTTCACCCTTTCCAAAGCATCTCTCACCAGATCCGTGCCATATAACTTAGCCTCGCCCGGCTCAAACCACCCGATAGGAGAACGACACCGCCGACCATACAAAGCCTCAAATGGAGCCATCTCGATGCTGGATATCTATTATTGTACGCAAACTCCGCCAAAAGCAAGAATTGGTCCCACTGACCTCCGAAGTCAATCACACAAGCCCTGAGCATATCCTCCAATATCTGAATTGTACGCTCCGACTGGCCATCAGTCTGAGGGTGAAATGCGGAGCTGCGATCTATCTGAGTGCCCAACTCACTGTGCAATGCTCTCCAGAAGTGCGAGGTGAACTGAGGACCTCGATCTGATATAATGGACACCAGCACACCGTGTAACCTGACGATCTCCCGAATGTAGATCTGGGCTAGCCTCTCAGAAGTGTAAGTAGTAGCCACATGAATGAAATGCGCCAATTTGGTCAATCTGTCCACAATGACCCAAACCGCGTCAACTTTCTGCAAAGTCTGAGGAAACCCAACCACGAAGTTCTGATGCGCTCCTATTTCCACTCAGGAATGGGCATCTGCTGAAGTAGGCCTTCTGGCCTTTGATGCTCGTACTTAACCTGCTGGCAGTTAAGACACCTAGCCACAAACTGCACAATGTTCCTCTTCATTCGCCTCCACCAGTAATGCTGCTTCAAATAACGATACATCTTTTGTCGCACCTGGATGAACATAATACCGAGAACTGTGTGCCTCTACTAGAATCCTCTCGCTCAGGCCATCAACATCAGGAACACACAAATGGCCATGGAGTCTCAGAACACCATCCTCGCCCAAAGTAACCTCCTTGGCCCTACCCTGGACCACTGTCTCCCTAAGCTCTGCCAAACACGGATCATCGCACTGCCGAGCCTTAATATCTCCCAATAACGAAGACTGAGGCACCACATGTGCTAAAACTCGATGAGGCTTCGAAAGATCAAATCTAGGCGATTAGCTAAGGACTGAATGTACAAGGCTAGAGGTCTCTCCTCTACTGCAACGTAGGCCAAGCTACCCATACTCTCTGCCCTCCTGCTCAAGGCATCTGCTACCACATTAGCCTTGCCCGGATGATAAAGAATGGTGATATCATAGTCCTTCAACAACTCAAGCCACCTGCGCTGCCTCAAATTAAGATTCCTCTGCTTGAACAAGTGCTGCAAACTGCGGTGGTCTGTATAAACCTCACAGGACACACCATACAAGTAGTGCCCCCAAATCTTCAAAGCATGAACAATCGCCGCCAACTCCAAGTCATGCACAAGGTAATTCTTCTCATGAACCTTCAGCTGGCGCGAAGCATAAGCAATAACTCTCCCATCCTGCATCAACACACATCCCAACCCAATGCGTGAAGCGTCACAATACACCGTATACATCCCAGAACCAAAAGGCAATGTCAAAACTGGTGCTGAGGTCAATGCTGACTTGAGCTTCTGAAAGCTCACCTCACACTCGTAGGACCACCGAAATGGGGCATTCGTCTGAGTCAATCTAGTTAATGGAGCTGCAATAGGAGAGAACCCCTCCATGAATCGGCGATAATAGCCTGCTAGGCCCAGAAAGATCCTGATCTTTGTAGCTGAAGTAGGACGCGGCCAACTCTGACTGCCTCAATCTTCTGTGGATCAACCTTGATACCCTCTCCGGATACCACATGCCCCAGAAATGCCACAGACTCTAACCAGAACTCACACTTGGAGAACTTAGCATATAACTTCTGTTCCCACAAGGTCTGGAGCACAACTTTCAAATACTGCTCATGCTCACCCAGGCTCCGCGAATAAATCAAGATGTCATCAATGAAGACGATGATGAAGGAATCAATATATGGCCTGAATACCCTATTCATCAAGTCCATGAACGTTGCTGGGGCATTAGTCAAACCAAAGGACATCACCAGGAACTCATAATGGCCATATCTGGTACGAAATGCAGTCTTCGGAACATCTGAAGCCCGAATCTTCAACTGATGATAACCCGATCTCAAATCAATCTTGGAAAACACATGAGCACCCTGCAACTGGTCAAACAAATCATCAATGCGCGAAAGAGGATACTTAATCTTAATAGTAACCTTATTCAAGTGGCGGTAATCAATACACATCCGCATAGACCCATCCTTCTTCTTCACAAATAGAACTGGAGCACCCCACGACAATACACTTGGCCTGATGAACCCCTTGGCCAAAACCTCCTCAAGCTGCTCCTTCAACTCCTTAGGAGCCATACGATACGGGGGAATGGAAATAGGCTGAGTATCTGGAGCCAAATCAATACAGAAATCAATATCTCGATCTGGAGACATGCCTGGAAGGTCTGAAGGAAATACATCAGCAAACTCTCGAACAACTAGCACCGAATCAATAGTCGGGGACTCGGCGGTGGTGTCCCGCACATAAGCAAGATAAGACAAACAACCCTTCTCGACCATATGCCGAGCCTTAAGGAAGGAGATGACCCGACTGGATGCACTAATTGAAGAACCTCTCCACTCATGCCTCGGCGACTCAGGCATGGCTAAAGTAACTTTCTTGGAATGGCAATCCAGCACGGCATGATAAGGAGACAACCAATCCATGCTTAAAATGACCTCGAAATCTACCATACAGAGCAATAGAAGGTCCGCTCTGGTATCAAATCCGCAGAAGGTAATCACACAAGACCGATGGACCCGATCTACCACCACAGAATCGCCCATAAGAGTGGACACATGTATGGGAAAACCCAAGGACTCACGAGGAACATTCAGAAATAGTACTGAGACATATGAATATGTGGATCCTGGATCAAATAGTATTGAAGCCTCTCTACCACATACTGAGATAATACATGTGATCACGGCGTCTGAGGCCACTGCATCTGCTCTGGACGGAATATCATAAAATCTAGCTGGAGCACCTGAAGGCTGAGCTCCCCCAGAGTGAACAGGAGCTGACTGATCTCCCCCTGAACGGCCTCCCCCTCTAGGACGACCCCTGCCGACCTGTCCTCCACTTATAGGTGGCCGGACTGCTGGTGCCGGACCCATAGGCTGATAACCCTGCTGCACTGCCTTTCCTCGAAGCCTGGGACAATGTCTCTGCATATGACCTAGATCCCCACACTCATAGCAACCTCTAGGTACCATAGCCTGCTGCCCCAAAGAAGAACCCTGAACGACGGAGGACGGTAGGAACGCTTTGGCATAACGTAAAATGAGCCCTCGTTGGAACACCTCGGGGAGGTGCTGAATATGAAGGCCTGCTGGGCTGACCACTACCGAACTGACCTTTGCTCCTAGATGGAGCATCCCTGAAATCCCCTGAGAACCTGGCCCTCTTGTCCTGCTGACCCTGCTCCCTGCTTCTTGACCGATAACCCTCGATCATGCGAGCAATCTCCACTATGAGCTGATAAGGAGTACCCATCTCCACCTCTCGAGCCATGGTGGACCTAATACCCGGATGCAATCCTGCTACAAACCTCTGTACCCTCTCGGCATATGTAGGCAATATCATGAGTGCATGGCAAGATAGCTCTGAAAACCTGTTCTCATAATCCGTCACTGACATCTACCCCTGCTCTAGCTGCTCGATTTGACGCCGCAACTCTTCCCTCTCAGAGGGTGGAATATATCTGTCCAAGAACATCTGTGTGAACTGCTCAAGTAACCGGAGGAGAACCTGCTGGCCTGCTGAGTATATAAGACTGCCACCACCTGCAAGCTCAGCCCTCTAACTGGAATGTAGTGAAGTCGACCCCATGAGACTCCAAGATCCTCATGTTGTGCAGTCTACCCCTGCACCTATCGATGAAGTCCTGGGCATCCTCACCACGCTCACCCCCGAAGACTGGAGGGCGTAGTCGAGTCCATCTATCCAACATCTTCTGCTGATCGCCCTCTGCAACTGGCCTGGGCTCTGGTGCTGCTGCTACAAGCTAGATCCCACCCACGGGCGGTGTACCCGGGGTATGGTGTACAACTGCTGCCTGTCCTGCGGCCTGAGCGGTAGGGGTCTGGACTCCCCCTCCCTCCTGAGAAGTGGCAAGATCTGCTGGAAATAGGCCAGCCTGGGACATGGTGTCCATGAATCTCGTCATACGGCCCATGGCCTCCTGGAAGTATGGCGCCGTCATGAAGTCTACTAGAGCAGGAGCTATTGGAGGCACCTCGTCCTGCTCCTCTATGATAGGGTCCTCTTGTGGTGCTACTAGTATAGCTCTGGGACGCCCTCATCCCCTACCTCGAGTAGGTTCCCTCCCCCTACCTCGACCACGACCTCGGGCGACAGGGGTAGCGGCATCTCCCGGATCAGGAACATCGGATGTTCGCGTCCTCGCCATCTGCGAGAGAGTAGAAGAATAAGTTTGAGTACATCATCGATTTCACGATAGATTATGAACAAAGAGAGGTTTCCTAACACCCGATAGCCTCTTTAACGTCTCCGTACCGATCCGCAAGACTCTACTGGGCTTGCCCGTGACTCGTGAGACTTATGTGAACCTAGAGCTCTGATACCATGTTGTGACGACCCAAAATCCTAATCTAGATCGTGATGGCGCCCAACATCGGGGTTAGGAAAGCCAACATAAATTTCACTAAGTGTTTCCTTTTATTTGATTCAATTATTCAACAATTTATCGAATTTAACGAGTTAAATCATGATATCGAAAGATAATAACCCAGTGGTAGATAAAGTAGGTATAAAGAAGCGAGAGACAAAAGATGAGCATATATATCTATATATACAACCCAAAATCCCAAATTAACTACTACGTGTGTGCCAGGAACTAGTGTCACGGGCATACTAACAGGACAACCAAAAGATAGAATATACAATCCACTGTCTAAATAAATAGAGGGGAAACAAAAGTAAATGAAACTCCATGGTGCTGTTGGGGATCGCCAGAAGAAGCATCTAACCGTGAAGTCAGGTCCGCTACGGTCAATATCTAGCTCCGGTCTGATAACTAGATGCACCAGCATCATAACCTGTATAGTTAAGTACAAAAGTGCATCATGAGTACATATTAAATAAATTTGGTTGAGCTCTGCCGCCGGAGGCGACTCCTGGCCGGCGGAGCACAACAGAAGAGTGGTGAAGCTATGGTGGGGACGACGGAAGCCGGCGGGGTGAGAGAGACGAGAGAGAAGGGTATGAGGGGTGTTAGACTTTGCAAATGAAGGGGGGTGGGGGGTGTTTGGACACTTTTATACTTATTAATTATCAGTTCCCAGCCGTTGGATTTGGGGAGATCAACGGCTGGGATTCATTTAGCTCAAAACGACGTAGTTTTATTAAGTGGGGAGACTGGGCTGGGTTGACCGTCTGGGTTGGGTGAACTGGGTCAAGATTGGGCTTGAGCAATTGGCCCAAATCTTCCTTTTAGCCTTTTAGCAACTTAAGCTAATTAATCAACTAAAAATCAATTCTAATTAAGATTCTAAAATTGATTTTAAGCTGTTTTTTTTTATCTAATTGTAAATTAATTAATGATTTAATTAAAAGTAAACCACTTAGTTTAATTCCCATAATCATTTAAAGAACAAATTTCGCAATTCTATTAAAGAAAAAGCAATTAAGTCAATAAATTGAACATGTAACCTACTTTATGTCCGATAATTAACATTTCGTTATTGTTTAAATACTAATTAAGATTACGCACCTAATTATGCCGCTTTAAATCATTTATACATTTAAAAGACGAATTATGGTTACATAATGCAAAATTAACTCACAAATAGCACTGAAATTCAATAAAATTCATAAAACTAAATAATTTATTGAGTTTTTGTAGGTTTATATGGTAGGTAAAAATCACGTGCTCACATGGTACCCAGTTAGTGAAGATTATCAATATTTACAAT
Organism: Nicotiana undulata; assembly: GCA_005239495.1. Taxonomy (NCBI): domain Eukaryota; kingdom Viridiplantae; phylum Streptophyta; class Magnoliopsida; order Solanales; family Solanaceae; genus Nicotiana; species Nicotiana undulata. The sequence continues at coordinate 6,874 of MDKH01143557.1, read as the reverse complement.
TGAAGCAGAGAAATATAAGCATTCAGAGTTACTTTCCACAGTAACAAAGGTATATACAATTGGCCACACCCATCTCAGTTATGCCTTATGGGAGCTAACATTTATTGTTTAAGGGAAATATGGGACATCAAGATCTAGCTGGGGTTAGAATAACCCAAAATGGTGGATGGATTGTTAATTAGATAAATTTTTCGAAGGATAGTGCAAATTTTGAAATAGATCTCCTTGGGAGACACCAAGATGGTGCACTCTAGAATAGAACAGTCAAATAGTGGAATCCTAGAAGGGATATATATTTACCTTAGTATGTCCCCCCTTCCGTAGTCAAGAGAGAATGTTAGGCTACCCGAAGAGCCAGTAGATGGAGCAATGGGAGCTAAAAGCAAAAGAATGTTTTGTTGAAGTTTTCAGAATAAAGTAATAGACCGAGATATTAGCAGGAGAATAAGAAGAGAGTAAATGAAGCATTACGAGTAAGGTATGATAAATGGGTGATAACGGTAAATCAAAATATGAAAAGATGACAGAGTCTATATTCAAGTGAAGGAAAAGACACGAGGTGAAAGGCTTCGAGACAATAAGAAGGTATTAGCTGGTGACTCCCACATTATTACCAACAAGCTAAGTTAGACCCCGGGAATAATAAAAATTAGTATGGGCTATTAAACAAGATAAAACTGAACATGATTTAGGGACTGAAGGATTTGATAATTGTCACGACCCAAAATCTTAATCCAGGTCGTGATGGCGCCCAACATCGGGGTTAGGCAAGCCAACATAAATTTCACTAAGTGTTTCTTTTTATTTGATTCAATTATTCAACCATTTACCGAATTTAACGAGTTAAATCATGATATCAAAAGATAATAACCCAGTGGTAGATAAAGTAGCTATAAAGAAGAGAGAGACAAAAGACAAGCATATATATATATATATATACAGCCCAAAATCCCAAATTAACCACTACGTGTGTGCCAGGAACTAGTGTCACGAGTGTCACGGGTATACTAACAGGACAACCAAAAAATAGAATATAAAATCCACTGTCTGAATAAATAGACGGGAAACAAAAGTAAATGAAACTCCATGGTGCTGCTGGGGATCGCCAGAAGAAGCAGCTCACCGTGAAGTCAGGTCCGCTACGGTCAATATCTAGCTCCGGTCTGATACCCAGATACACCAGCCTCAGAACCTGTACAGTTAAGTACAAAAGTGCAGCATGAGTACATATTAAATAAATATGTACCCAGTGAGTATCCCGTCTAATCTCGAAGAAGTACTGGCGAGAGGTCGACTCGATACTCACTAAGGTCCAACAGTGATAATATAAATAGGATATAACGGGATGCAGTAGACATGGGAAAGCAGTAAGCAATAGATACATCTCAAGTACAGAAATCCAGGAAAACAAACTACTGAAAATAAGCAACAATGTACACTTTCCTTGTCCCCAAGTATCTGTCGAGCCAATATCACTGAAATAACCAAACAGTATCAAATAGTCACGCGCACACAAGGATAAGACAACCGGCCGGAGTCATAAGGATAATATCTATGCACTCCCGAGGATCGAACGGCCCGTCCCATAAGTGCATTCTTACCATAGTATAATCTGTCAGGTGCACTGCCGAGGATCGAACGGCCCGTCCCAAAAGTGCACCTTTCAATCTGCCGTGGCGTACGACCCGCTCCCATGAGAGTGGGGGAAAACACACTCCGCTCACGGAATATAAATTGCGAAGCGGTTAGAAGCACACACAATATCATTAAAACTTACCTTCCATAAAAATTTACTTCCAATTATCCACATCCATGAAATCTCAGAGAATCAATGCTAGGAAAAACATGAGTTTATAACACATATGATGTTTCAAGGAAGAATGTAAGGCAAGCTGTGGGCCTAACTACCCAGACATTACAATAATAGTCGCTATGTACGAATTCTCGTCACTTTGTACGCACGTAGCCCCCCAAAACAAATGCACATATCATATAAATCACCTATGGGGACAATTCCCTCTTACAAGGTTATAAAGGAGACTCACCCCGTGTCGAATCTACCTCTCGGACCAAGGATGCGCCCGAAACTCCAAACTCTACACCCGAGGACTCGCAACTAGCCAAATATTTCACAAGTATATCAATTCATAATGAAAGTAGGGAAATTATCCTATTTATTCAATGATTTCAACATTCTTGAAAAGTTCTCAAAATTCAACCCCGAGTCCGCACACTCCAATTCCGAAAATTCTCGAAGGAATCACTCGCCCATATCTTAAGGATCGATAATATACGGTTTCTACCTAAATTCATGGCATCAAATGAGTAATTCACCAATTCCCTAGAGAACCCTAGGTTACTACCCCATTCTTGATTTTTCCATGATTTAGTGTTTGATTCAATTAGTAATTCATGTATTAAACTTGTACTAATGTGGAATTGACTTACCTTATCAGTAGCTATGTCGTGGAACCTCTTTCCCCAAGCTCCCAAGTCTTTAATGGAGGTGAAGAATGAAAGAAATGGGTAAAATCCCGAGTTTTAAAAGAAAACACACTGCCTGGCCTACAGTGTTTTCGCACCTCCGGCTCAAGGACCGCACCTGCGGTCTCGCACCGGCGAGCTGGGGCTCGCACCTGCGGAACTGGGCAAGAGGGGCTGGGGTCACACTTGCGGAGGGATGAACGCAACAACGGTTCTGCTCCTGTGGACTTTTGTCCGCACCTGCGAGAAAGGGGGACCCCAGGGGTTTTCCGCACCTTCGACTAGGCGACCGCACCTGCGGTCACACCAGCAGTTGTTTTGGCTGGTGTTTGGCCTCGTGTGGTGTCCAGGAGGCACCTGGGCCTACCCGAGCCCCCGTCCAAATTTACCAACAAGTCCCAAATCATAATACGAACTCACTCGAGCTTTCGGAACACTCGAAACAACGCTAAAATTCAAAATCACACCCCAAAACCCCCAAATACATAACTTAAGAACTTCAAGTTCTTGATTTCTATAACGATACACCGGACCGACCTATAATACTCGGAATGACTTCAAATTTTGCAGGCAAGTCATAAATGACATAACGAAACTATTCCCAGTCTCGAAATTCCGTTCATACCTCGATAACACAAAATCACGTTCCAAACCAAATTTCAAACTTAAGGAAATCCGTGTTTCTATATTGGGCGCCGAAATGCTCCCGGGTCATCGAATGAACGGGGTCCTAATACGCAAAATGAATGGTCGGGTCGTTACAATAATATTACTCATCGTGAGAATTTCCGAGATCGCGTTTCGGCAGTGATAGAATGGACAAAGGAAGAATAACCTTTAAAGGTCATTCAGGAAGATTCTCCCCTAAAGCAAGCACTATGCACAAAGTTAAGCTTGAGAAACTAAGTGTGCCAGTTACACTAGGTGTCGCTCTCGCGCGTAAGAAATTCAGTTATCCCCGGTAGAGAAGGGTTACCTCAAGGTGAGTAAGAGTGAGTAAACACGTGAAAAGACGCCAAAGATGAAGAGGTAAAATATATATAGGTAAATCTTCATAGCATTAAATTCTAGTACTCCCCTAAAGGTGGAAAATAGTGTGATATGGTATTAAGTCAGAGTTATGTAGTTCAAGTAGCTATGGAATAGTAAAGAAAGAATGCGGTAAAAAGGAAAAAGGAATGAGATTCCATGTCACGACCCAAATTCCCAACCTTAGTGATCGTGATGGCGCCTAACACCACACTTGCTAGGCAAGCCAATGTTAGAAATCGCTTAATTAATTTCCTTAATTAATTACTTCAGCATAATTAGCTCAATTTAAAAAGGACTTAATTAGGGTAATTCCCAACAACAATAAAATAGAATAATGAAAATTCCCAATTAAAGGAAACGAACCACAAACTAATTATAATAATAACTCTAAGACTACCCCAGGGTCTGGTGTCACAATTCACGAATTACTAAAGAATACTACAAATAATGGCTGAAAGAAATAGTGTAACTGTTTTGAATATAATAAAACATTGTATGTAGATATAGGAGAAGACTCTCGGATATCTGCGAACGCCGGAAGATGTACCTCGTGTCTCCAAATGACTCGGATGGTCGTCCTGGAATCCTCTACTGCTGATTAGTACCTGGATCTTTGCAAAAGAGCACAAAGTGTAGTATCAGTACAACTGACCCCATGTACTGAGTAAGTGCCGAGCCTAACCTCGGCGAAGTAGTGACGAGGCTAAGTCGGGCTTCACCGATATAATCGACAACCACAATAAATAATAAGGCAAGAAAGAAATCTAAACAAATAGGTAAATAAGTACTGCCACGAAATAAAATAACTCAGCTATAACCAATTCTCAATAACTCTTCAAACTTCCAAACTTTAACTTTGAATAAAAATAGTGCTAAAATATTTAAAGAGTAGAAAAATAGACATTTTAACTTTTCAAAACTTTTATTTTCTTTTTCTTTAAAAATCAGTAAAATATAAATGTCCTCCCTTATCGCTCCTTGTTGCGGGCGTGCAACCCGCTCCCACCTATCCTCCCTTATTTCTCCTCTCTAAAATATCACCCTTATTACTCCTGTTGCGGCGTGCAACCCGATCCCACCTGTCCTCCCTTATCACCCCTTGTTGCGGCGTGCAACCCGCTCCCACCAGATATATCATATCAATTTATTTATAATTTTCACAATTTAGGCCAAGTCTTTCACAATATTTTTATCTCAACAATTATAAATAATATACTGCAGTTTTCTCATAACTTCATCAATAACCTCTCAACCATGAAACCAACAGAAACATCAAAATATATACCTTTATTTCGTAAAAAAAATACCAACCTCTTAACCATGTTCATATCACAAGAAAACCAGCTCAAACAATCAATACTCTTTCCAAATAGTCACAACCATAACTAACAACAATTCAACAAGGCCAAATAGTCATAGAAACAATAATGAACATATAACAGTCAAGACAATGATCAAATAAGTGGCGAACAGGAAAGGGGAGCATGTTTAACAACCAATTTGGGTGGTGCATAGATACTCGTCACCACACCTATACACCACGTCTATGCATTTCACATAACAAACAAGTGGGGAGTCCTATTCCCTCAAGCCAAAGTTAGACCAAACACTTACCTCAATTCCGTAGGCCACTCACTGCTCAATTATTGCTTTTCCTTTTGAATTCACCTCTAACTTTCTCGAATCTAATCAAAATTAACTTACTATCATTAACTAATGCTAAAGGGACTAATTTTATTGAAAAATATAAATTTTCCCAAGTTTTCTAAAAAAAAGTGAAAACCCGACCCCAGGCCCGCTTGATCTAAACTCGGGGTTCAGACCAAATTACGTTTACCCATTCATCCATTCACCCAAATATGCTATTAGTTTTGAAACCCGACCATAATTTGATATAAAAATTCAATTTTTACAAAACTCCCTAATTCTACCCAAATCCTAGATTTTTACCATGAAAATTCTTTGTTTTTGCTTTAAAAGTGATGCAAAATAGTAAGGAATTGAAAGAACAAGGTTTGGAATTGATTACCTATGAACTGGGGATGAAGATTGTTGAAGAAAACTCGTTTTAGGGCTAGAACCTCGAAAAATTGGAGAAGAAAGGGTTCTGCCCGATTTTAATTCGATATTTATAATAGCTGGGCTGGGCAACTGTGCGATCGCGGATAAAGATATGCGATCGCACAGGGTAAGGGGGCTGGGGTAGTGCGATCGCGGGAAGAGGCGTGCGTTCGCACATGGTAGGGGGAGCTGACTATTGCGATCACACACTATGTGCTGCGTTCGCACAGTGTACCAAACAGGACCTCAAATTTTACTCTGTGCGATCGCGGACTTTCCTATGCGATCGCACATGACAAAATACCTAGACACCAGAAATGAAAAATCAACAGTTATTTTTAAGTGAAAAACACCCCGTGGCCTACCCGAAACTCACCCGAGCCCTCGGGGCTCCAAACAAATCATGCATGCAAGTCTAAAAACATCATACAGACTTGCTCGTGCGATAAAATCATGAAAATAACATGTAAATCTATGAATTAAACCTCAAAACTCATCATTTTCAACATAAACTCTTAAAGTTCATAATTTCTCAACCAGATGTTCGAATCACGTCAAATGAACTCCATTTTTTTTTACCAAATTTCACAGTTAACCTTTAAATATAATAACAAAGCCGTTCCGGGCTCCGGAACCAAAATACGGACCCGATACCAATGATTTTTAGCATTATTTCTTTTCTTTAATTCTCAAACATTTCAGCAAAACAATTTCTTTCAAAAATTAATTTCTAAGGCTTGGGACCTCAGAATTCATTTCCGGGTATACGCCCAAGTCTCATATTTTACTGCGGACCTCCCAGGATCGTCGGAACACGGAACACAGATCCGGGTCCGTTTACTCAAAATGTTGACCAAAGTCAACTTTTATCAAATTTAAATTCTAAAAATCACTATTTCTCATATTTTCACATAAAAGCTTTCCGGTTTCATGCCCAGAATGCGCACGCAGATCGAGACATTTTATTTTAGTCTTTTTATGGCTATTAAGTGTAACGACCCAGCCGGTCGTTTTGTGTGTTGGGACTCCGTTCCCGTGAATGAATCTTCCCATAGAGACTACTCGTGCCTTATGACTTGTGTGGGCCGGTAGTTCGAGATTCAGAAGTGTTTTGGCCAGTTCAGGAACACTTGGTTCCTGAAGGCTAGCCTATTTGGTTGATTTTGGTTCCGAGCAACATTTTGAGCAAACGACCTCGGAATCGAGTTCTGACAGCTCCAGCAGGTCCGGATGGTGATTTCGGACTTGGGAGTGTGTTCGCCTCGGGTTTCTAATGACCCAGGAGTATTTCGGCACC
>ML286896.1:3339-34549 GCA_005239495.1 Nicotiana undulata | reverse complement strand
CAACCTTGTTGGGTTACTATATTTGACAACAATCGCTTACATTCTTTTAAGGTGTAAATTGAGTGTATCAAGCACGTGACTGAGTCACTACCCTTAAAACTTGCCTATGCCTTAAGCATAATCCTGAATCTTTCAAGTCTAACCCTGGTCCAACAGGGCCAACTTTAGCATACATTCCTCAAATCCCACGCACAATCACCTTTTCACTCCTTTCCCTTAGTAGTAACAACTTCCTAATTTGCCGACGATCTGCAACCCCAAGAGGACACAATCCTACAACCCAACTGCAGGTGGTGGGACTCCCCCACTTAGCCCGAAGCTACATCCTTGCACCACTCTAGACCCTGCTGAGATCCTTTCTCCTTTGCTAACATGATCTTGCTCAACCAACCAGTCCAATCCTTCCGAATTCTCATGTTAGCATTCCATAAATACTCAAATTCTCTAGCACCATTCACGCATTCTGCCTCCTACCGAATAGCCACTAGAATTCCTCGTAGAAACATGCCAACCACACCACCGCTAACCTACTCACAGGAGATAACCCTCCTGTGGAATTCACCAAATGACCCCTTCTAACGACGCTGAAATGCACGCCCTCTGCAACATCAATACCTCATCCTAAGCCTGCTCTCATTCACCAACTTTATTAGTCCGCCCGCTCCTCCTGGACATCTACTAAATGCGATACGATATCCTCAAAATCACCTGCCATATTGCATCCTTCCTCATCCCTAATAACCCATCTCTGTTGCATCCAAACTTCCGCCGAATAACCAACATTTCAGTTGAGCTTGTGGACCCAATCATTGTCCACTAAAACTCTCAAATCACTCCAAACTCTTCCTCAAGATAGGCAGTTGTCTTACCACTGAACTCATAGGCTGCACTTCTACTCTTCCCACTTAGTTAAACTCATTCCTTTAAGCCACTACCCGACTTTCGTCTCTCATGCCTGGCATTTTAGAGATTTAGCCGCCACCTGACACTTCTCACATGTCTTCCTTCATTGCATGCTTCTCAATTTCGGCCTCAATTCAATATAATTCTTTGCAACACCCAAACCAGCAGATCGCCATAACTCCGACTCCCCGAAGATCATCTTTCTCGAGCCGCCTTCAGTAGAAATGACTATTCAATTCTGAACCACCACAGACCACGATCTCTGACAACCGCTTTTTCAATACTTCTTCGCAGTACTCTGACCCCATTCCACCGAGGAAAGCATGGCACCGACGAACTTAACACATTCCATTCGATTAAAATCGCGACACCACATCACAGATGAAAACTCCACCTCGCTTGATAACACCAAGTCTTATTACTTTATTCCCCAGACTTTGAACATTCATAGTCCCATTGCCCTTCCTCCGTCAGAACAAAAATACTGAAATATCGAAATTACGCTCTGAGAAGACCCCCTTCCAAACCACCCATCACCCCAACATATGGGCAAGCATTCTACCATCATATCGATAACCAATCGTAAGCATCATAACAATCTGAGCGTAGCCTCAAAGTTCTCAGAATCACAGCTACTAGTTGAAAACAACATATTACTCTTCCGCAGAGCAACAAAAATAGCCTCAATCAACTTCGCAGGGAGAACATCCCGCACCACCTCCATAGTATAATTAAAATCCCTCAAATCCTTGATTCATAACAAGCGCTTCGCGACGCGTAAGATTGAGTAGGAAGAAACATAGGCATCGGCCTTAAAGGAATCAAATCGTACGATGAGGAATCAAGAAGGGAAGTACTCCTAACAGCCCTGTAGACTCTCGAAGATAAGTACAGACATCTCCGTACCGATCCGCAAGACTCTACTAGACTTTCTCATGACTCGTGAAACCTAAGGGAACCTAGAGCTCTGATACCATGTTGTCACCACCCGAAATCTATTAGGTCGTGATGGCGCTGGACACCACTGTCAGTCAAGTCAATCCTTAACTAGTTGGAATAATTCCTGTTTTAAACATTTTCGAAATCGTTACCTTTCATTGCATTTCATAATCAAATGAATAAATCTTCGTAAATTAAATACGACAGAAAATCAATTCAGTTTAAGAAAATAAATCCCAACATACCCCCAGGACCCGGTGACACAAGTACATGAGAAACTTCTAAGAATTTATACAATTATACACTGCTTGTCCGAGGTACAAATTGGACAAAGACTTTTAAATGAAGTGCAAATACTTAGAAGGGAGACTCTGTCAGCTGCGGAACGCCTCCGGATGATGCAGCCCGTCTTAGTCTCCAAGTCAACCACTGTGCTATGAAGGTACTTGTGCAACAAAATGCACAGCAAGTGTAGCATGAGTACGAAAACAACGTGAACTCAGTAAGTATCCCGCCTAACGTCAGAGAGGTAGTGACGAGAGGTCAAATTAGACACTTGCTATAAGTCAGATAAATATAATCAGGTGAGGCGCTAAGCATGAGTATCATATAAAATCAATTAATAACCAGGGATAAGAAACATCAAACCTATTTCACCTTTTACACATCATTTCTTCTTCATTTAAACTGGGATTTCAACTTTTCCTTAAGCCGATAAACATGTATAAATCACAGGGAATACGCAGTGTTTATCATGTATAAATCACAGGAAATACGCAATATTTATCATGTATAAATCACAGGAAATACACAGCATTTAACATGCGCAATCAAAGATGTCGAGGGTCGAACGTCGCAGACCAACATTAATAAACTGTGCACTGCCGAGGGTCGAACGACTCGAACCATAGATGCATCTATTTTCCCCGCTCGCGAATCGATCATGCGACACGGTCAACATATTAATAATAAGGCTAACCTGCTCGCGAATCATATCGGCGACTCAGGTGCTCACATGTACACGTATTCACATAATAAATTCACATTTTTATCAGAAAACAACTTCTCAGGAAAGTGTTAAAATTCTCTTTAGGTGAACCTGAAGATAGTATTTAAATCATGTTTGAAATTAATTTGCCAAGTTCAATAATGTTCAATAATATAACCTTATCCGGAACAAAATTATTGAAGGAAGGATCCATTATTTTCTCAATTGATTAAGGAAAATAAGCTCTAACCTTTTTAGTATTCAATCACTAACTCGATCATCTCACTAGGCTAATATCATTGATAAATTCACCAGTACAACAAGTAAGGCATGCTCGTGGGTCCTAGACTACCCAGACATGGCATAACAGTAGCTACGCACGGACTCCCATCACCTCGTGCGTACGTAGCCCCCACAAACAGTAACACATATTTAATTAGTTCACCTAGAGGGACAATTTCCCCTCACAAAGTTAGAAAGGAGACTTACCTCGCTCCGAAATTCCGTAGCCGGCTTCCAAGCCCTTCCGGCGACTCCAATTGATGCACAACGCCCAAAACTACCAAATAACGGGCAAAGCAAGGAAAATTCACTCTAACACTCGCAACAAATTCAAATTATAAAATTTCCCAACTCCGCTCAATTAATTGACAAAAATTCCCTCGGGCCCACGTGCCTGGATTCCGAAATTTCTCGAAGATAAACTCTATCCGTAGCTTTACTAGTTCAAATATAAAATTTACTCAAATATCCATGCTCAATTCGTGGCTGAAATCCAAATTACCAAATTTCTAGATTTTCTTCAAAAACCCCAATTTTCCCACAATTTCTCATGTTCAATCCATGCATAAACCTTGTATTTAACTTAAAAACGTGAAGAAGTTACTTACCTTATGATCCTTGACGAAAATCTCTCCTTGAAGCTCCTCAAACTCGCCCATACCAAATGAAAATTGAAGAAGAAATGTCCAACTTCCCATTTTAAAAACATTATGCCCAGGCCGATATCCGCACCTGCGACCAACCTCTCGCACCTGCGATTCCGCAGGTGCGCCCAAACACCCGCACATGTGGCCTCCTCAGCCCCCAGCCAAAACTCGCTCCTGAGCCCCACTGTCCGCATCTGTGCCTTCGCAAGTGCGGAATTTACATCGCATCTGCGCTCCCAGCCAAGCCACCAAAATCTCGCACCTGCGTCTCCGCACCTGTGGCCAAAGCCTCGCAGGAGCGGTCACACAAGATGACAGCAAACTTCAGCTCTTCTTCAACTCCAAATTTGATCTGTTAACCACCGGAATCCACCCGAGGCCCCCGGAACCCCGTCCAATTACACCAACCTACCCAAAACATGACACTGACTTAGTCGAGGCCTCGAATCACATCAAACACAATCGAAATGATGAATCGCTCTCAGATCCAAATCTTTAAGGACTTAGAATTTCAAACTTCTACATCCGACGCCGAAACCTGCCAAATCACATCCGATTGATCCCAAATTTTGCAAACAAGTCGTATTCGACATTACGGACCTGCTCCAACTTCCGGAATCGCATTCCGACCCCGATATCAAGATTTCCACTTCCAGTCGGATTCTTCAAAAACCTTTAAATTTCTATATTTAGCCAAATGACTTTAAACTGGCCTCCGGACATCTGAATTCACTTCCGATCACGCTCCCAACTCCTGAATCACCATACGAAGCTATTCCAGACTCGGAATCCCAAACGGACATCGATATCTCTGAAATGTGGTTCAAGCCAAACTTAGGAAATTCCTTCAAAAATTGCTGATTTCCACAATATACGCCGAGACGCTCCCAGGTTATCCAAAACTTGATCCGGACGCCCAAGTCTGAAATCATCATACGACCCTACTGGAACCTTCAGATCCTGATTCTGAGGTTGTTTACTACAAATCCCAGTCTTAGTCAATCCTTCCTACTTAAGGCTTCCGAAATGAGAATTCTCTTTCCAGATCCACCCGAACTTCCCGAATTTTAATTCCAACCAGGCGCACAAGTCATAATACCTGAAATGAAGCTGTTCATGACTCCCAACCGATGAACGATGCGCTAGAGCTCAAAACAACCGGTTGGATCGTTACACCGAACACCTCGTGCGTACGTAGCCCCCGCAAATAATAACATATATTCATTTAGTTCACCTATGGGGACAATTGCCCTTCACAAAGTTAGAAAGGAGACTTACCTCGTGTCGAACCTACTTTCCGGGCCAAGAATGCGCCCGAAACTCCAAACTCGTCTTCCAAGGACTCGAAACTAGCCACAAGTTACTTAATTATATCAATAAATGCTAAATGAATCAATTCTAATGCATGGAAGTGAGTTTTCTAAAAAAATTTCCCAAAATTCAAAAATCAAACTCGGGCCCGCTCAATCCAAACCCGAAATTCGGACCAACACCCGATTACCCATTCGCCCCCGAGCCTTGATATATAAGTGGTTTTCGAATCCGACCCCAATTTGAGGTCTAAATCCCCAAATTTCAATATTCTTAGGTTTTACCCAAAATTCCCAATTCCACCACGAAAACCATAGATTCTAGGATGAAATCTTTTAAAAAGAAGTTAAGGAGTGACAAAAATGAATTAGAAATCACTTACAAATATTTTGGAGAAGAAAAAGTGTTTGGAAAATTGCCTCTTATGTTTTTGGAGTCTTGAAAAATGAAAAATAACTAAAAATTACACTTACTTATACTCCTCTCAGTCCCCCCACCACGGTCCGTGAAAAAAGGACTGCGGCCGTGCTAGCAAAAATCAAGAAAATCAAGAAAACTGACTGCAGTGACATACTTTAGTATTTTGTCCATAACGTTCTTTACATATGTCCAAATTACAATTTCTTTATCTTTCTAGAAACTAGACACGAAGGGTTACAACTTTCGTTTCTGAATCATCTCAAAATTCCTTGTAGATCAAATGATATAAGCCTCCGAAGTCGGACCACTGGCCCAGCTCCTCCACCGCGGACCGCGAAAACACGACCGCGGTCGCGAAGCCCCCCACCGCGGCCAGCACAAAAAGGACCGCGGACCGCGGTGGTGGGTTCAGAGATTTGACCCCTCTCACCTGCAACAACTATATTTTAGCCTAAAGGCATCCCGGGACCTACCCGGAACTCACCCGAGCCCTCGGAACTTCAAACCGAATGTTCCAACAAGTTCCAAATTATCCCACGGACTTGCTCGAGCCTTCAGAACACCCAAAACAACGCTAAAACTCAGAATCACACATCAAAACCCCTAGAATCAAACTCAAGAACTTTAAGTTCTTGAATTCGATAACATTGCACCGAATCGACCTATACTACTCGGAATGACACCAAATTTTGCAAGCAAGTCATATTTGACATTACGGACCTGCTCAAACATCCGGAATCTCATTCCGACCCCGATATCAAAATTTCCACTTCCGGTCGGATTCTTCAAAAAACCTTCAAATTTCTATTTTTAGCCAAATGACTTCAAAATGATCTCCGGACATCCGAATTCACTTCCGATCGCGCTCCGAACTCCAAAATCACCATACTAAGCTATTCCCAGCCTTGGAATCCCAAACGGACATCAATATCACTGAAATGCGCTTCAAGACAAACTTATGAAATTCCTTCAAAAATGCTGACTTCCACAATATACGCCGAAACGCTCCTGGGTTATCCAAATCCTGATCTGGACATACGCCAAGTCCCAAATCATCATACGAACCTGCAGGAACCTTCAAATCCTGATTCGGAGGCGTTTACTCCAAATTCTAGTCTTAGTCGATTCTTCCAACTTAAGGCTTCTGAAATGAAAATTTTCTTTCCAATTCCACCCGAACTTCCCGAATTTCAGTTCCGACCATGCGTACAAGTCATAATACCTGAAATGAAGCTCTTCATGACCTCAAACTGCTGAACGACGCGCTAGAGCTCAAAACGACCGGTCGGGTCGTTATAATTAAACACTGTTAATTTGGTCCTTAATCACATATAATCGAGTTAATAAGTCCAAAATCTAACCTTAATGAAGAACAAATGTTTCCCTCTTCAAAAACCCTCAAAAATCTCGAAACTCGCACAATAATGATGAAAAGAAGACTAAAATCATTAAGTCCCCTTTTTATACTTTTCTTCCCAGGCTTTTCGCACTTGCGGCCTTTTTCTCGCACTTGCGGTCCGTACCTGCGCTCTAGGGGACCACACCTGCAATTTTTCATTAACCAGACCAAATCCCGCATCTGCGGCCTAGGTGTCGCACTTGCGGCCCGCAGATGCGGCTAAAATTCCGCTTCTCCAAGGGCCTCTGAGCCCACACCTGCGATCAACATGGTCGCTCCTGTGGCTCACACCTGCGATCAAGCATCTGCATGTGCCAAAATCACAGTAGCAGAAACACCAGCAGCTGAAAGCTGCATTTTCCAACTCCAAAATCCCCGTTAACCATCTGAAATCAATCCCGAGCCCCTCGGGACCCCAACCAAACATACCAAAACTTCATATATGATCATTCAGACTTAGTCGCACCCTCGGAACACCCAAACTAACATCAAAACACCAAAATCACATCAAATTCAAGCCTATGAACTTTGAAAATTTTAAATTCCACCAACGATGCCGAAACAAACCAAAACACATCCGATTGACCTGCAAGTTTGCACACATATCCAAAATGACATTACGAGCCTGTTCCAACTGTTAAAATTCTATTCCGACCCCGATAGCCTATTTTCCACTGCCGACCAGAAATCACCAAAAATTAACCTTCGCCAATTCAAGCCTAATTCTACACCGGACATCACACAAATATTTCGAACACACTCCTAAGTCCCAAATCACCCAATGAAGCTATCTGAGCCATAAAATCTACATTCCGAGATCGTTTACCAATAAGTCAACTCCTAGTTGATTTTTCCAACTATAAAGCTACTTTTAGAGACTAAGTGTCTCAATTCTCCCTACAACCATTCTGAACCCGAGCCAACCAACTCTAACACATCATAAATAGTGTAACCAACCTATGACAAGGCAAAATCAGTAAATATAATGCAGATTCTACGGAGTGACCGGTCGGGTCGTTACCAAGTTTTAGTATCTACTTGATGCTCTATATTTCTAGTGAGCATTTCCAAATATAAAATAAAGATATAGGGTGAGATGGGGTCTCCTTGCCTTATTGCTCTACTAGGTTCAAAATAATTTGTGACGGAACCGTTTATTAAAATTGCTATACTACTTGTAGAGATGCAACTAAGAAGAAGTTTAGAGTATTTGGGGAAACAAAAGACCATTCCAAGCGATCGAAAGCCTTTTCTAGATCTATATTTAGAATCATCTGCCCATGCCTGCCTTTTAACTTTTTAACTTAAGTAAATTTCCTTATTTACTTCATAAATAATTTGTTTTCATTAGGTTTCTTACGCCTATAGTTATTTTTGATTTGTTTTATATTAGTTTAGGTTTTGTTTATATAAAGGTTGTAGATTCCCATCTAAATTCTACCATTAAATCTAAAGAATTTACGTATAAAAATATAAATGCACAACTTTATATCAAATTCTAGAAAAACTTTCAAAAAGACAATCGACAATTGTATTTCAAATATACATTATTTAATAATATTTATATAATATTAAAAAAATAACATAGAGTACATAAATGTGTTTTCATAAGAAGAACATTGGAACAAAAAATAATCAGGAAATAGAGCAAACTTGTTGTAACGACCCGACCGGTCATTTTGCGTTATCGGACCCCGTTTCCCTAAATGTGACTTCCCATAATAGCTTCTTATTTATGACTTGCCTGAATAATTTAGTGTCATGAAGGATAAAATGGTACACAAATTAAAGAAAACGAGTTTTGTTGACTGTGGCCGATTTGAAATAAAATACGGGTCGAGCGATAATACCCGATATTTATGGACTATTACCATACAAGGTACCACATGGAATTGATAATAAGGTATGTGAAAATCGAGTAATATTTTAAGTAAGTGGAATAATTCTCAAATGTGTGGTAATTGACTAATTATCGGATAACGGGACATTACCCGATTAACTAATAAGTGGATAAAATTTAATTAACTAATATCCCAACCCCACCCCACGTGGAAGCAAGCCCATCTAAGGATTGTGACTCATATGTCACTATGATTATGTGGAAAGCCTTAAACGAGCATGAGTCACACTCATTAAATAAAGAAGAGACACATTTTATTAGCAATTTTGATAAGTTGTGAATAGATCAGAACGTTATCCATTTTTGTCAATTCCTACAAAATTTAAAAATTTCATTTTCAAACACTCCAAATTAGATTCTAACACTTACATTAAGCCACATGAATTCTTGCAACCAAAAAGGAATCCAACGAGAATTTTTAAAATCATAGTAACGTAAATTTTGCGGTTACAAAAGAGTACAGTGCAATCTTTTTTAAGAATATTATACAAATTTTTTCTACTCCATTACGAGTCCTCGGGTATAGAGTCGGAGTTGCGGGCGTGTTCTTGGTACGAGAGGTAGATTCGACACGAGGTGAGTCTCTTTTCTAACTTTGTAAGAGGGAATTGTCCCCATAGGTGTTCTATATGTTGTGTGTAATTGTTTCGGGGGATACGGGCGTACGAAGTGACGAGAGTCCGTACGTAGCGACTATTATGCTATGTAAGGTACATTTAGGGCTCACAAGTATGTCTCTACGTGCTTTATATGTATCTTTGGTTGTATTTTGAGTTGCAGATTACTTTTGAAATAGTATGAAAATGTGGAAAGTTGCAATTGAATTCCCAATCGACCAATCATTGTTGCAAGTATAACACTACTGAGCTTATTGATAAATTAGATATATATATGTATATGTATAAGAGTCAGCATTCGAGTCGTAGGAATGATTCACGATCGAGGGGAGCTTTATGATAAATCGGTATAAGTGTCAGAACTCGAGTCGCAGGAATGATACGCGAACAAGGGGAGCTTTATAGTAATTCAGTATAAATGTGTCAGCACCCGAGTCGCAGGTATGATTCGCGAATGGGGAAAGCTTTACGTCCAATCAGTTATTTCCTTACGACTCCGACCGGTTGTCTATTCCTGTGCGCGTATGAATATTTGGTACTGTTTCATGGACATTGATTTAACCGATATTTGGGGGAAAAGAAAGTGGAAATTGTTATTTACTTTCGGGTTTTTACTTGGATTTATGTGCCCTACACGTATTTGTTGTACACTGTCATACATGCTTATCGTTTCCATTTTATCATATTATATTCTACTATTGGACCTTAGTGAGTGTCAAATCAACCTCTCGTCACTACTTTTTCAAGATTCGATGGGATACTCACTGGGTACATATTTATTTTTGTACTCATGCTGCACTTCTGTACTTAACTGTACAAGTTCTAAGGCTGGTGCTTCTGGTTATCAGACCGGAGCTAGATATTGACTGTAGCGGACCTGACTTCACGGTGAGCTGCTTCTCCTAACTATCCTCAGCAGCACCGCGGAGTTTCTTTTGCTTATGTTCTCGTCTATTTGTTTCAGACAGTGGGATTGTATATTCTACCTTTTGTCTATCCAGTTAGTATGCCTGTGATACTCATGACACTAGTTCCTAGCACACACGTAGTATTTGTGTAGATTATGTCCGTACATATATGCATATTTTGGACTCACACCTCTTTATGACTGTTTTGTTTAAAACTGGTTAGTTACCCTCAATCGGTTAATAATCTAAGCTTTGTAACTTGATATATATATTGATATGTTTAAGGCAAACGAGATGGAACCATAGTAGTTTAAATGTTGGCTTTCCTGACCCCGCTGTTGGGCGCCATCACGACCTGAGTTAGGATTTTGGGTCGTGACAAGGTGGTATCAGAGCTCTAGGTTCATGTAAGTCTCACGAGTCACGCGCAAGTCTAGTAGAGTCTTGCGGATCCGTACAAGACCTCTGTACTTATCTTCGAGATGCTACGAGGTTGTAGGAGTACTTCCCTTCTTGATTCCTCGTCGTGCGATTTGATTCCCTTAAGGCTTATGCCTATGTTTCTTCCTACTCAATCTGACGCGTCGCGAAGCGCTTGTTATGAATCAGGAATTTGAGGAGTTGTAATGGTGCTACAGATATGATGCGTGATGTTTCCGTACATAGTTGATTGGGTTGTTGCTATCGCCCTGCAAAAGGATATTATGTTATTCCAGCTCAGTAGTTGTGTGTCTGAGAGCCTTGAGACTATGCTCAGGATGTTAAGATGCTTACGGTCGGTTATCGAACGACGTTGTTATGACGGTAAAACTCTTACCCATATGTCGGGGTGATGAATGGCTCGAAGGGAGGTCTTCTCAACGTGGGTTTAGAGATTTCAGTATTTGAGTTCCGGCAGAGGAAAGGCATTTGGACTATGAACGATCTGGTTCGGGTTGGTAAGGCAGTAAGACTTGGTGTTAACGAGCAAGGTAGAGTATTCACTTTTGTTGTGGTATCGTTGTTTGATCGAATAACATGCGTTAAGTTCGCCGGTGTTATAACTCTGTGGTTGTATTGGGTTAGAGTGTTGAAGAAGCGATTGCAAGAGATCATGGTGTGTAGTGGTTCAGAATTGAATAGTTACTTCTAATAAAGGTAGCTCGAGAAAGACGATCTTCGGGGAGCTTGAAGTCGTGGTGATCTGCTGGTTCAAGAGCCACAGAGAATGATATTGAATTGAGGCCGCAATTGAGAAACATGCGATGAAGGGAGACAAGACATATGAGAAGTGTCAGGTGGCGGCTAAATCTCTAGATGCTAGGCATCAGAGACGGAAGTCGGGTAGTTTCTTAAGGGAATGAGTTTAACTAAGGGGGAGAGTGGCAGTGTAGCCTATGAGTTCAGTGGTAAGACGGCTGCCCACCTTGAGGAGGAGTTGGAGTGGTTTGAGAATTTTAGTGGACAGGGATTAGGTCCCCGAGCTTAATCTGAACTGTTGTTTATCGGCGGAAGGTTGGATGCAACAGGGAAGAGTGGTTAGGGACGAGGAAGGATGCTATATGGCGGTGAATTTGAAGATGTTGTAGCGCATTTAGTAGGTGTCCATGAGAAGCGAACGGACCGGTAAAGTTGGTGAATGAGAACAAGTTTAGGGTGAAGTTTTGATGTTGCAGACGGTGTGCGCCGCAGCATTGTTGGAAAGTGTCAGTTGGTGAATTCCACAGGTGTGTTATCCCCTATGAGTAGGTTACCGATTGTGTGATTGGCAAAGTTTCTCAAGGGATTCTAGTGGCTATTCGGTAGGAGGCCGAATATGTGAAGGATGCTAGAGAATTTGAGTATTAATGGGATGCTAGCAGGCGAATTTAGAAGAATTTGACAGATTGGTTGAGCAAGATTTTGTTAACAGGGGAGAAAGGATCTCAGCAGTGTCTAGAATGGTGCACGAAGTAGCTTCGGGCTATGTGGGGGAGTTCCACCATCTACGGTTGGGTTGTAAGATTGAGTTCTCATGGGATTGCGTACTGTCGGCATATTGGCATGTTATTTGGATCGGGTTGCACACCGCAACAATGTGATGATGAGTACGGTTCCCTATATTTATTTCTCTTATGTTATACTTCCTATATTCTGAGGAAAGTTCATATTAGTTGCGTGAGTTGAGTTAGTCTCTTCCTGAGTCAATTCTTTATGTATCATGTTCGAGTTGTGGCCTATTGGTGAATTGTGATATCGTGTGTGACAGTTTGTCATGTCTGGGGTGATTTGTGGTCTAGACAGTTCATACTGGGTGAGACAAGGTTATTGCGTCAGGGATCAGTGCGATATGATTAAGTGAATGCATTAAAGGACATTTACCCTTATTGGTTTGTAGTGAGATGGTGGTCATAGTCAAGAGGAAGGATTCAATGTTTGGTTAACTCTGCAATTGGTTAGAATTTCTAGACATCCCCTTTGTTGGGATGGTATCGTCAGCATTATAGCAGGATGTATGTGTATATCTTATAAAGTGTATTTAGTGCATCGGATTCGTAAAATTTTGGCTATTAAGGTTCAGGAAGCGTCATTGTGGTTAGATGATGGATTATGCGGTGTATGGTGCTAATCCAGCAAAGGTACGCAGTTGCGTTCTGGTGCCTCGTGTAGTGGTTGATACATTGTTCATATATTAGAAAACTGGCCTGGCAGAGAATTTCCGGTGTTGGAACTGTGTTCGGAACTTGGTGCATGGATAAAGGAGGATATCTTCAGATTTTATTAAGCTTACGCGTTCAACTGGGTTGTGGCCGCACGGGCAGGTGCACGAGTTGTGAAGATGTGATTCCAAATAACTCAAAAGCAGTTCTTGGCACGTTCGAGGATGAACGTCTGTTTAAGTGGGGGAGAGTGTAACGACCCGACCGGTCGTTTTGCGTTATCGGACCCCGTTTCCCTAAATGAGACTTCCCATAACAGCTTCTTATTTATGACTTGCCTGAAAAATTTAGTGTCATGAAGGATAAAAGGGTACACAAATTAAAGAAAATGAGTTTTGTTGACGGTGGCCGATTTGGAATAAAATACGGGTCGAGCGATAATACCCGATATTTATGGACTAGTACCATACAAGGTACCACATGGCCTTGATAATAAGGTATGTGAAAAGCGAGTAATATTTTAAGTAAGTGGGAATAATTCTCAAATTTGTGAGTAATTGGCTAATTACCGGGTAACGGGACATTACCCGATTAACTAATAAGTGGATAAAATTTAATTAATTAATATCCCACCCCCACCCCACGTGGCAGCAAGCCCATCTAAGGATTGCGACTCATAAGTCACTATGATTATGTGGAAAGCCTTAAAGAGCATGAGTCATCCTCATTAAATAAAGAAGATACACATTTTAATAGCAATTTTGATAAGTTGTGAATAGATCAGAACGTTAGCCATTTTAATCAATTCCTACAAAATTTCAAATTCTCATTTTCAAAAACTCCAAATCAGATTCTAACACTTACATTAAGCCACTTGAATTCTTGCAACCAAAAAGGAATCCAACGAGAATTTTTAAAATCATAGTAACGTAAATTTTGTGATTATAAAATAGTACGGTGCAATCTTTTCCAAGAATATTATACGGATTTTTCCTACTCCAGTTACGAGTCCTCGGGTATAGAGTCGGAGTTGCGGGCGTGTTCTTGCTACGAGAGGTAGATTCGACACGAGGTGAGTCTCCTTTCTAATCGTGTAAGAGGGAATTGTCCCCATAGGTGTTTTATATGTTGTGTGTAATTGTTTCGGGGTCTACGTGCGTACGAAGTGATGAGAGTCCGTACGTAGCAACTATTATGCTATGTCGGGTAGCTTTAGGGCTCACAAGTATGTCTCTACGTGCTTTATATGTATCTTTGGTTGTATTTTGAGTTGCAGATTACTTTTGAAATAGTATGAAAATGTGGAAAGTTCCAATTGAATTCCCAGTCAATAAATCATTGTTGCAAGTGTAGCCCTACTGAGCTTATTGATAAATTCAATATATATATGTATATGTACAAGAGTCAGCACTCGAGTAGGAGGTATGATTCGCGATCGAGGGGAGCTTTATGATAAATCGATATAAGAGTCAGCACTCGAGTCGCAGGTATGATTCGCGATCGAGGGGAGCTTTATAGTAATTCAGTATAAATGTGTCAGCACCCGAGTCACAGGTATGATTCGCGAACAGGGGAAGCTTTACGTCCAATCAGTTATTTCCTTACCACTCCAGCCGGTTGTCTATTCCTTTGTGCGTATGACTATTTTGTACTATTTCATGGACAATGATTTGACCGATATTTGGGGGAAAATAAAGTGGAAATTGTTATTTACTTTCGGGGTTTTACTTAGATTTTTGTGCCTTACACGTATTTGCTGTACACTGTCATACATGCTTACCGTTTCCATTTTATCCTATTATATTCTACTATTGGACCTTAGTGAGTGTCAAGTCAACCTCTCGTCACTACTTTTTCAAGATTACACGGGATACTCACTGGGTACATATTTATTTATGTACTTATGCTGCACTTTTGTACTTAACTGTACAGGTTCTAAGGCTGGTGTTTCTGGTTATCAGACCAGAGCTAGATATTGACTGTAGCGGACCTGACTTCACGGTGAGCTGCTTTTCCTAATGATCCTCAGCAGCACCATGGAGTTTCTTTTTCTTATGTTCCCGTCTATTTGTTTCAGACAGTGGGATTGTATATTCTACCTTTTGTCTATCCAGTTAGTATGCCTGTGATACTCGTGACACTTAGTTCCTGGCACACACGTAGTCCTTGTGTAGATTATGTCCGTACATATATGCATATTTTGGACTCACACCACATTATGGTTGTTTTGTTTAAAACTGGTTAGTTACCCTCAATCGGTTAATAATCTAAGCTTTGTAACTTGGTATATATATTGATATGTTTAAGGCACACGAGACGGAACCGTAGTAGTTTAAATGTTGGCTTGCCTGACCCCGCTGTTGGGCGCCATCACGACCTGAGTTAGGATTTTGGGTTGTGACACTTATAATAGTTGTCACGACCCAAATCCTAATCCAGGTCGCAATGGCGCCCAATGGCGGGGTTAGGCAAGCCGATATAATTTTCACTAAGTGATACCCTTCCCATTCGATCAAACAAGTCAATGGTTACTAGTTTATAACAACTAACATGATACTAGTCTTGAGTGAAAGTAAAATCATAGTAGATACAAGGCCGAAATAAATCATATACATAGATATACATCCCAAAACCCCAAAAATATATACCGCGTGTGTGCCAGGAACTAGTGTCACGAGTGTCACGGGCAACTACTGAATATAAAATGACTACAACATATATAGGGTCCCAGTCTGAATGAAATAGACAGAGAGCATAACAAAAGAAACTCCAGGGTGCTGCTAGGAAGTCGCCAGGAAAGCAGCTCACCGTGAAGTATGACCACGCTATCAATATCTGGCACCGGCCTGAAAATCAGATGGACCAGCCTCCGGACCTGTACAGTCAAGTACAGAAAAGGAAAGAAAGTGCAGCATGAGTACATATATATAAATATGTACCCAGTGAGTATCCCATCTAATCTCGAAGAAGTAGTGACGAGAGGTCGACTCGATACTCACTAAGGTCCAACAGTCGTAAGGTAAGCAGGATGTAAAGAAAACTGTAGGAAAGTAAAACAAATAATCAAGTACATCAATATCCGGCATCAAATAACAATCTCAAATAAAACAAGTTTGATATCGGCCGTGGCGTACGACCCGATCCCACCCTGGTAGTCTCAATCTTGCCGTGGCGTACGGCCCGATCCCACCTTGGTAGTCTCAATCTCGCCGTGGCGTACGAACCGATCCCACCTTGGTAGTCTCAATATCTCCGTGCCATACGGCCCGATCCCACCCTGGTAGTCTCAATCTCGCCGTTGTGTACGACCCGATCCCACCCTAGTAGTCTCAATCTCGCCGTGGCGTACGACCCGATCCCATAATATAATCAATCATCACTCTTCCGTGGCGTACAGACCGATCCCATAATATAATCAATCATCACTCTGCCGTGATTCTCTTATCACACTTAAATCAAGCCAAGTATCACAATGTTCAAAGATAACAATACCAATCACACAAGTGTACAAGTCATATCTATGCTACAACAAGGGTAAACAATGAGCATGATGTGTCCTAGCTACCCGGATGAAGCAGTAATAGCCACTACGTACGGACTCTCGTCACTCGGTGCATACGTAGCCCCCAAACAAGATCACATAGCAAACAAGGTTACCTAGAGGGACAATTTCTCTCTTACGAGGTTAGAAAGGAGACTCGCCTCGATAAAAGCACTCCTCGAACCAAGGACCGGATCAAAAGATGCGCCCGAAATTCTGAAACTACCCTTGACGGCTCACATCTAGCCAAACATAGCATAATTGAATCAATTTATTCTCCAAGAATAAGAATTAACAAGAAATCCCAAAATATAGTATTCTTGAAGGTTTTTGAAATTTCGACCCCAGGCCCACGCGTTCAGATTTTGAAAATTCTCGAATGAATGAATTACCCGAAGCCCAAGGATCGTAATTACATAATTTATTTAGGAGTTCATGGCTAAAAAGGGATAATTCACTAATTATCAAAGCCCTAGGAATTTCTACCAAATTTCATGATTTTTGTTTCTTTTAGGAATTAACCCGCTAAATTCCATGCATAATCGTGAGAAATAGGAGAGANAAATTCTCGAAGGAATGAATTACCCGAAGCCCAAGGATCGTAATTACATAATTTATTTAGGAGTTCATGGCTAAAAAGGGATAATTCACTAATTATCAAAGCCCTAGGAATTTCTACCAAATTTCATGATTTTTGTTTCTTTTAGGAATTAACCCGCTAAATTCCATGCATAATCGTGAGAAATAGGAGAGAATTGCTTACCTCTTCAGTAGGTGGTTGTGGGAGGTGTTATTCAACCTTGGGTGCTCTCTAATGGAGGTTAAAGATGACTAATGAGGAAGACAACCCGTAATTGAGCATTTAAATACTGCCCAGGAAAACCTTCACTGCGATCGCGGCATCAGGCCTGCGATCACAGAGACCAAGCTGCCGGACCACTGCAATCGCAGCTGGAGGTCTGCGATCGCGGAGAACAAATGGTCCTGGGCCCCAAACTACGCTATGCGATTGCATAGATAGGCCTGCGATCACGGAGAGTTGGGATTTAGGCTTATGCGATCGCAGGAGTGAGGTCTGCGATCGCAGAAGGTGGGGGAAGAGACTTATGCGATCGCAGAGAACAAAATTTAGCCCAGAAGAAATCCCTCTTTGCGATCGCAATTATCCCTCTGCGATCGCAGAGAAGGAAACCAGACATGAATTTTTCTGGTTTTTCTAACTTAGCTCCAGGGGGTTTAAAACACCCCCGAGCCCTCCGGGACCCCGTCAAAAATCACCAGCAAGTCTGTATTCATGATACGGGCTCGCTCGAACTTCCGGAACATGAAAAAACAACAACGGAACTCAGAATCAAACCCCAAAACCAAATTAATCAAACTTAAGAACTTTGAAATTCTAGAATTCATTACATTACGCCTAACTGGTCTATACTACCTCAAATTTTGCAGACAAGTCATAAATGACTATTCGAAACTATTGCCGGTCCCGGAATTCCATTCGGACCCCGATAGCATGAAGTCCTGTTGCAGGCCAAATTCTAAACTTAAGGAAATCCTGATTTTCATTTCGGGCGCCGAAAGGCTCCCGGGTCATCAGAAACCCGAGCCGGACATACCCCCAAGTCTGGAATCATCATACGAAGCTACTGGAGCTGCCAGAACTCGATTCCGAGGTCGTTTGCTCAAAATGTTGACCGAAGTCAAACTTGGCCAAATAGGCCAGCCGTAAGGAACCAAGTGTTCCTAAACCATCCAAATCATTCTCAAATCCCGGACCACTCGCTCCCGCGAGTCATAAAGCATGAATAGCCGCTATGGAAGGTTTCATTTAAGGAAACGGGACCCTGATACGCAAAACGACCGGTTGAATCATTACAATAGTATAATATTAAAAGTCAAATTTATAAAAATACAAACTTGAAGCAATAAGGATTGAATTAAGAAAAAATACATTCTAAATGTGTTGTAACTAATTATTTTTCTTTGCAATCAATTCGAACAAATGATAATTTCTTATATTGTTTAATAAATTAAGTTATTTATCGTAAAATATTAACATAATATTAGTCATTTTCAGACTTTATATTGCCAATTATCATTTTTTAGGAGCTATATGGCCTACTTCATCATTTTTAAATTTCGAAAAAACAAAAACAATTTAAAATTTTGTTTATTTGGCAAATATTTGAAAGATCATGGTAAAAGTAATTTTGTGTTATTTGCTTATTTCATTTTAGGTCGCAGAAATAAAAATAGTTTTCATAAGAAATTCCTATCGAAGTCCTCGGAATTCAGAATTACACATCTAAGAAGTTCTATGGAATATTTTTTTTAATTGAGCTGGCTAAATGAGATCAACATTCATTATATTAAAGAACTTATACTTCTTTAATTATACGGTTTTTAGATTTTTTTTATTCATTAATATAGAGTAGACACGCTTACCCTAAGACTAGTTAATAATAATTGCACCAACATTGTAACGACCCGGCTGGTCGTTTCGTAGAACTTGCATTGTTATTTCTGTTTCTTCTTGGTCATGCATTTTTTAGACTGTTTATGATGTATTGGAGTCGGTTGGTTCGGGTTCGGAATAATTGTAGTGAGAATGGAGACACTTAGCCTCTTAAAGTAGCCTTATAGTTGGAAAAGTCAACTGGGAGTTGACTTCTTGGTAAACGATCTCGAAATGCAGATTTTATGGCTCAGACAGCTTCATTAGGTGATTTGGGACTTAGGAGTGTGTTCGGTATGTAATTTTGAGGTCCGGTGTAGAATTACGCTTGAATTGGCGAAAGTTAGTTTTTGGCGATTTCCGGTCGGTAGTGGAAAATAGGTATCGTGGTCAGAATAGAATTCTGAAAGTTGGAGCAGGTCCGTAATATCATTTTTGATATGTGTGCAAATTTTTAGGTCAATCGGATGTGTTTTGGATGGTTTCGGCATCTTTGGTGAATTATAGAAATTTCAAAGTTCATAGGCTTGAATTTAATGTGATTTTGGTGTTTTTGCGTTGTTTTTGGTGTTTCGAGGGCTCGAATAAGTTTGACTGAGGTATTAGGATTGGTTGGTATGTTTGGTTGAGGTCCCGGGGGGCTCGGGTGTGTTTCGGGTGGTTAACGGAGTGTGTTTGGCCTTTATAGGACTGTTGTTGCAGCTGTATTTCTTGGTTCTGGTTTCCTTATATGTGATCGCAATAGTGGGGCTGCGATCGCATAGGTTTGTTGGTGGGGCAGCAAAATTTTTTCTATGCGATCACTATTAATGGTTCGCGATCGCGTAGTGAGAGGAGTTAGAGCAGTGCGGTCACGTGAGGTTCCTTTGCGATCGCGCAGTGTGGGCGCGTGTGACAGGGGGTGATTGGTTACTCTATTCGAACGCGGTTAGGGGTACACGATCGCGTAGAGGGAGCAGATCCAGTGATGTGCGAATGCGTGTGAGGAATCGCGAACGCACTGAGTATTTAAAAAAAAGCATGACAGTGTTTTATTAGCCCAATCCGCGACCGTTCTTCATTTTCCCATCATTTTTGAACGAGATTGAAGCTTTTGAGAGATATTTTTGAGGAAACCAAAGGGGAATCACTTGGAGGTAATATTCTTGACTTCATAACTCATTTATATGTGATTAAAGGTCTAATTAGTTGAGAAAATTTAGGGAAAAATCAGTGCAAAATAGGTAATTAGGGCTTGAGGTTAAGAGGCCTTAAAGTGGGAAATTGAGGGGTCATTTGGACTCCGATTTCAGTGTTCTTGGTATGTATAGACTTGTGGTAGTATGAGGATCATTTTTGTGTAAATTTTATCGAGTTCCGAGACGTGGGCCCGAGGGTTGGATTTGGCATATTTCGAGAATTGTGCCTAATTTTGATAGTTATGGATCGGCTGCACGTCGCAACAATATATATATTATATATTATGTGGATTGGGCTGCACGCCGCATCAATATATACATTGGATCGGGTTGCACACCGCAGCAACATAGTGCTTGGGCTGCAAGAGCCCCTGGGAGTTTGTACACCCTAGTGAACACAATCGACTATTATATGGATCCGGCTGCATGCCGCATCGTATTATATATGGATCGGGATGCGCGTCGCAGCAATATATGTATGTATATGTATTGGATCGTGCTGCACGCCACAACAGTCTAGTGGATATCTGGTACTTGTTGAGTGAGAATGCTTAGTGAGAGCATGGAATACTGATAATGGAGACATGAGTGACTGAAATACCTTGTTATGAGAGATAGTGTTCCTGAAAGGCGGACACATTGTGAATTTTACTGTTTTTCTCACTCATCTTTATACTGGGCTTTTCTAACAAAAGTTGAATTACTGTTTTTACAAAAGAAATATGATTTTATAAATGTTCGTCACTACACTCATGTTTTTAGTTACTTTTGTTACTTACTGAGTTGGCATACTCACGTTACTCCCTACACCTCTGTGTGCAGATCCAGGTACCGGACCAGCTCGCTAGTCGACTACTCGTGTGCTTTGAAGATTGGCCAGGGATTGAGTAGCATTCACAACTGACCTTCCTTCCCTTCCTACTCTAGACTTTGATGTTTTGGACCTGTATTAGGGGCAAGGATACATTTTTATAATTTGTATTTACTACACTAGATGCTCATGACAGTTGACTCCCGAGGTCTGGGGGCGGTTTAGATTGCTTGTCCTTATTATTATTCCTATTGAAACTGTCTTAAAAGTGGATCTTTATCAGTTTATGAGTTTATATTTCTATATAACAAAAAAAAGTTGATTTCACAGTGTAAACGGCTAGCCTAGTTTCACGATAGGTGCCATCACTACCCGTATTGATTTGGGGTCGTGACAAGTTGGTATCAGAGCTCTAGGTTTCATAGGACTCAACGGTCATGAGAAGGTTTAGTAGAGTCTTGCAGATCGGTACGGAGACGTCTATACATATCTTCGAGAGGCTATAACACTCTTAGGAAAAAATCTCATTTCTTGAATTCTTTCGTGCCATTCTGTTGCTTCTGGAAATCTAAACTCATGTTGTTTTATTCTCTTACAAATGGTGAGGACATGCGCTACTGATCAGGGTGACTAGACACCAGCTAGACCATCAAGAGGTTGAGGCTGTAGTAGAGGTAGGGGACCAGCCCGCGCAGCAGCCGGGGCAGTACCAGTTGATCCCCCTACTATTCAGGATCAGGTTCCCGCCGCGGGTATTCTAACGGGACAAGCTCAGGGACCGGCAGTACCCATTGTCATTCCGGGTCTTCATAAGATCCTGGCTCAAATCTTGACAGTATGTACTAGCTCTGCTCAGGCAGTTGCTGTGTCTACTACTGCCGCTACATCTCAGGCTAGGGGAGGCACTCAGACTCCAGCTACCCGAACACCTGAGTAGGTTGTACAGGGCCTTCAGACATCGGGGGTATTGCCAGCCCCGCCGGTTGCTCTAGTTAATGACTATGTGGTTCCAGCTATGCCATAGGATAAGCAGCGCATGTTGGAGAGGTTTAGTATACTTCAGCCTCCGACTTTCAGCGGCGGAGAGGGCGAGGATGCCCAGGGTTTTCTGGATAAGTGTTAGAGGATACTTCGTACTTCTCTGATTCTGGAGACCAGCGGGGTCTCATTTTCTACATTTCAATTTTATGGTGTTGCTTTCACTTGATGGGAGTCTTTCGAGAGGCGTAGGTCTATTGGTTCAGCACCCCTTACCTAGCAATAGTTCTCAACTTTGTTCTTGGAGAAGTATGTTCCCCAGTCTCACCGAGAGGAGCATCGTAGGTAGTTTGAGCAGCTGTGTCAGGGAAAGTTGTCTGTTACACAGTATGAGATGCGATTTTCTGAATTGGCTCGTCATGCTATTGAGTTAGTCCCTACTGATAGGGAGAGGATCAGGAGCTTTGTGGATGGCCTCACTTACTAGCTCTGTATTTTGATGACTAGGGAGAGAGTATTTGGTGCTACCTTCGAGCAGGTTGTTGATATTGCTCGAGATATTGAGTCTGTTCACTGCTAGGAGCGAGAGGAGAGGGAGGCCAAGAGGCCTCGTGGTTCTGGTAGTTTCAGTGGTGCCCCTTCTAGAGGGCAGTTTCAGCACAGTAGAGGTCTCTCATTTAGACCTCCTCAGCCAGTTCGCCCAGCTTAGAGTGGCGCATCATCAGGGCAGGGTCCCCGCAGTTCTCATCCAGGCCGGTCATCATTCAGTGCCCTTCAGCTCAGAGTTCATCTCGGGCAGCGTCTATTCAGGGTTCCTCCATGCAGGGTTCTTCGAGTGGTTATTCTAGTTCTAAGGGCTCCCTTCAGTCCCCGTCTCCTGCACCAGGGAGTTGCTATCAGTGTGGAGAGTTGGGGCATATGAGGATGTAATTCCCTCATATTATTGGAGGTTCATCTCAGTCTAGGAGCCATCCTTCGACATCAGCTCCAGTCACTTCACCACCCACCTAGGAAGCCAAGGGTGGTGGTTAGTCAGCTAGAGGCCACCCTAGAGGGGGAAGTCTAGTAGGTGTAGGTCAGTCGCATATCTATGCACTTCCAGCTAGGCCTAATGTTATGACCTCCAATGCGGTGATCACATGTATTATCTCAGTCTTTCACAAAGCTGCTTTGGCTTTATTTGACCCTGGTTCCACATACTCTTATGTTTAGTCATATTTTCCCCACTTTTTGGATATTCCACGTGAGTCTTTAGTTGCATATATTCATGTGTCGACTCCGGTGGGTGATACTATTATTGTAGGCCGTGTGTATCGATCATGTGTGATATCTATTGGGGGTCTAGAGACCCGAGTGGACCTATTGTTACTCAATGGTTGAGTTTGATGTGATACTGGGCATGAATTGTCTATCTTCGTGTCATGCTATTCTTGATTGTCACGCTAAGACCGTGACCTTGGCTATTCTTGTAGTTCCGAGGGTTGAGTGGAGAGGTTCTTCTGAGTATGTGCCTAGCAGGGTGATTTCTTACTCAAAGTCTCAACGTATGGTTGAGAAGGGATGTTTATCTTATCTGGATTTTGTGAGGGATCTTAGTGGTGAGACTCTTGCTGTTGATTCTGTTCCTGTGGTCCGTGATTTTCCGGACGTGTTCCCTGCAGACCTGCCAAGCATGCCACTTGACATGGACATTGATTTTGGTATTGATCTGGTGCCAGGCACTCAACCTATTTCTCATCCACCCTACCGTATGGCACCAGCGGAGTTGAAGGAATTGAAAGAGAAGCTTCAGGAACTCCTAGATAAGCGATTCATTCGGCCTAGTTTGTCACCTTGGGGTGCACCGATGTTGTTTGTGAAGAAGAAGGATGGTTCTATGCGTATATGTATTGACTATCGGCAGCTGAACAAGGTTACAGCGAAGAAACGGTATCCTTTGCCTCATATTGATGATTTGTTTGACTATCTTCAGGGAGCCTAAGTGTTCTTTAAGATTGATTTGAGATACGGGTATCATCAGCTAAAGATTCGGGATTCCGACATTTCGAAGACTGCTTCCAGGACCAGATATGGTGATTATGAGCTTCTGGTTATGTCATTTTGGCTGACCAATGCCCCAACCACATTAATGCATTTGAAGAACACTGTGTTTCATCCGTACCTGGACTCCTTTGTCATAGTGTTCATTGATGACATTCTTGTATATTCTCATAGTCAGGAGGAGCATGCTCATCATTTGAGGGTCGTGTGGCAGAGGTTGAGAGAGGAGAAACTTTATGCAAAGTTCTGCAAGTGTGAGTTTTTGCTTGGCTCAATAGCTTTCTTTGGGCACGTGGTGTCCAATGAGGGTATTCAGGTTGATCCGAAGAATATATAGGCGGTGCAGAGTTGGCCCAGACCGTCCTCAGCTACAGTGATTAGGAGTTTCTTTGGTTTGGCGGGATATTACCGTCGCTTTTTGGAGGGGTTTTCTTCTATTGCTTTACCCTTGACCAAATTGACACAGAACGGTGCTCCATTCAGATGGTCCGACGAGTGTGAGGAGAGATTTCAGAAGCTCAAGTCACCATTGACCACAACTCCGGTATTGGTTTTTCCTACTGGTTTGGGTTCTTATACAGTCTACTGTGATGCTTCTAGAGTTGTCTTGGGAGAAGTATTGATGCAGGACGGTAGGGTGATTGCCTAAGCGTCTAGATACTTGAAGGTGCACGAGAAGAATTATCCAGTGCACGATCTTGAGTTAGCTTCCATTCTTCATGCCTTGAAGATTTCGCGCCATTATTTGTATGGAGTGCATTGTGATATTTTCACTGACCATCGTAGTTTGCAGTATCTGCTGAAGCATAAGGAAATGAATTTGCGTCAGAGGAGATGGTTGGAGCTTCTCAAGGATTATGACCTCACTATTCTATATCATCTGGGGAAGGCCAATGTAGTGGCTGATGCCCTGAGTCGTAGAGAAGAGAGTGTGGGAAGTCTAGCCTACCTTCGAGCAGCAGAGCGGCCTTTAGCACTTGATGTTCAGACTTTAGCAGGTCAGTTGGTGAGATTGGATTTGTCAGAGCCTCCACGGGTGTTGGCTTATGTAGCCTCCAGGTCTTCTCTTTATGATCAGATTAGAGCACGCCAGTATGATGACCATCATTTGTTGGTTATTCAGGACAGGGTCCGTCGAGGTGATGCCAGGGATGTGACTATTGGTGACGACGGGGTCATGAGGATGCAGGGCCGGATTTGTGTGCCAAATGTGGATGGGCTACGAGAGTTGATTTTAGTAAGGGTCCATAGCTCGCGGCACTCCATTCATCCGGGTGCCACGAAAATGTATCAGGATCTGAGACAACTATATTGGTGGAGGCGGATGAAGAAGGATATTGTTTAGTATGTAGCTCTGTGTCTCAACTGTCAGCAGGTCAAGTATGAGCACCAGAGGCTAGGTGGATTAATTCAGAGGTTAGATATTCCGGAGTAGAAGTGGGAGCGGATCACCATGGACTTTGTAGTTGGGCTCCCACGGACTTCGAGGAAATTTGATGCTATTTGGGTCGTTGTGGATCGGCTGACCAAGTCCGAAAACTTCATTCCTGTTGGTACTACATATTATTCATAGCTGTTAGCTGAGATCCACATCAAGAAGATTGTTCTATTGCATGGGGTTCCAGTTTCTATCATTTCTGACAGAGGTACTCAGTTTACATCTCAGTTTTGGAGAGCCATGTAGGGAGATTTGGGTACTCAGGTTGAGTTGAGCACATCATTTCATCCTCAGACCGACAGGAAGTCGGAGCGCACTATTCAGATTTTGGAGGACATGCTACGTGCCATTGTGATTGATTTTGGGGGTTCAAGGGACCAGTTTTTGCCACTCCCAGAGTTTGCATATAATAATAGATATCAGTCCAGCATTCAGATGGCTCCGTATGAGGCTTTATATGGTAGGAGGTGTAGATCTCCAATTGGTTGGTTTGAGCCCAGCGAGGATAGGCTATTTGGCACAGACTTGGTTGAGGATGCGTTGGATAAGGTAAAGATGATTCAAGAGTGACTTCGCACGGCACAATCTAGGCAGAAGAGTTATGCGGAATGGAAGGTCCAGGATGTGTTTTTCATGGAGGGAGAGAAGGTACTGCTGAAGGTGTCACCAATGAAAGGTGTTATGAGGTTCGATAAGAAAGAAAAGTTGAGTTCTCTGTCATGCAATATGAATTCTAAATACTAATTGAGTTTCTATTCTACTCTCTCGCAGATGTAGAGAACGCGTGCTTCCTCATCTACTGATCAGCAGCCCGATCCTTCTGTTGCAGCTCCTACGAGGGGCCAAAGCCGAGGCCGAGGCAGGGGCAGGGCTCAGCCCAGAGCAGCAGCCCTAGTAGAGGACCCACAGGTAGACTTTGCCGGTGAGGTTCCTACTCAGACAGTCCCAGTTGGACCAGCTCAGGTCCCGGAGGGGTTCATTGCTACCCCAGTGCTTCAGGATGCTCTAGTCCGCTTAGTGGGACTCATGGAGAGTGTGGCTCAGGCCGGTCTTCTTCCTACTGCACCAGCCATCTCTCGGGCTGGGGAAGGGACCCAGACTCCTGCTACTCACACTCCGGAGCAGTTTGCTACTCAGTTTCAGACTCCGCCACCTCAGTCAGTCGGAGTAGCTCAGCCGGGTATTGTGGCACCGGCAGTTGGGGAGCAACTATGTCAGCAGATGCTCTATGGAGATTGGATAGATTCACCAAGTTATTCCCTACTACTTTCACTGGTGCACCATCAGAGGATCCCCAGGATTACCTAGACAGTTGTCATGAGGTTCTTCGGAACATGGGCATAGTGGAGTCCAATGGAGTTGACTTTGCTACATTTCGTCTATCTGGTACCGCCAAGACTTGGTGGAGAGATCATTGCTTGACCAGACCAGCTGGGTCTGCACCTTTGACTTGGGCTCAGTTCTCGGAGTTATTCTTGGGGAAGTTTCTTCTAGTTACTCAGCGAGAGGATCTTCGAAGACAGTTTGAGCATCGCCAGCAAGGCTCTATGTCTGTCACTCAGTACGAGACGAGGTTCATAACTCTAGCCATGCATGCTATTATGATACTACTTACTGATCGTGAGAGGGTGATGAGGTTTATTGAGGGTTTAGCTCAGCCCATCAGACTTCAGATGGACAGGGAGTCAGGTACTGATATTTCATTCTAGGATGCGGCCAATGTGGCCAGGAGGATTGAGATGATTTTGTCACAGGGTGGTGGTCAGGGGGCTGACAAGAGGCCCCGTCACTTCGGTCAATTCAGTGGAGCCTCATCTGGAGGCAGAGATTCTTTCGGCAGAGGTCATCATCCCAGACCATATCAGTCGGCACTTCAGGTATCTCATAGTGCACCTCCATCTCCTATTAGTGAACCACCAACACCTATCAGTGCACCACCGCTTCAGAGCTTCCAGGGTGGTTATCAGGGTCAACATGGCCAGTTCGAGAGTCAGCAACCACAGCATCAGAGGTCTTGTTATTCTTGTGGTGTTTTGGGGCACATTGCCAGGTATTGCCCCCGAGCTTCTAGTAGTTCTCAGTATCAAAGTCCCTGCCCGTGATTCGTGAGTTTCCAGAGGTATTCCCTGCTGACCTGCCAGGTATGCCACCCGACAGGGATATTGATTTTTGGATTGAGTTGGCTCCGGTCACTCAGCCCATTTCTACTACACCGTATCGTATGGCCCCGCTAGAGTTAAAGGAATTAAAGGAGCAGTTGCAGGACTTAATGGATAAAGGCTTCATTAGGCCTAGTGTTTCTCCTTGGGGGGCTCCAGTGTTGTTTGTTAAGAAGAAGGATGGCTCAATGAGGATTTGTATTGAGTACCAACAACTGAATAAGGTTACTATTAAGAATAAGTATCCTTTGTTTGCCGAGGATTGATGATCTATTTGACTAGCTTCAGGGTGCTACAGTATTTTCCAAGATAGACTTGAGGTCAGGTTACCATCAACTGAGGATTAGAGCGTCTGATGTCCCTAAGACAGCCTTTCGCACTCGTTATGGGCATTATGAGTTGTTGGTGATGTCATTTGGGTTGACAAATGCCCCCGCTGCATTTATGGAGTTGATGAACCGGGTGTTCAGGCCCTATTTGGACTCGTTTATGATAGTCGTCATTGATGATATTTTGATTTACTCACGTAGCCGAGGGGAGCATGAGCAGCACCTTCGAGTCATCCTCCAGACTCTTAGGGATAGTCAGTTGTATGCCAAATTTTCCAAGTGTGAGTTCTGGTTGAGTTTGGTGGCATTTCTAGGCCATGTGGTTTCATGAGAGGGTATTCAAGTGGATCCCAAGAAGATTTCAGCAGTCAGAGATTGGCCTAGGCCCACCTCAGCTACAGAGATTCGGAGTTTCTTGGGCTTAATTAGTTATTATCGCTGATTGGTGGAGGGATTTTCATCTATAGCATCCACGGTGACCAGATTGACCCAGAAGGGTGCCCAGTTCAGGTGGTCGGATGAGTGTGAGGCGAGCTTTCAGAAGCTCAAGACAGCCTTGACCACGACACCAGTGTTAGTTTTGCCCACAGGTTCAGGACCGTATACTGTGTATTGTGATGCTTCACGGTTTGGGCTTGGTGTAGTGTTGATGCAGGATGGAAAGGCCATAGCTTATGCTTCTCGTCAGTTGAAGGTTCACGAGAAGAACTATCCAGTCCATGATTTGGAATTAGCAGCCATTGTTCATGCGTTGAAGATTGGAGGCATTATCTGTATAGGGTGCCATGTGAAGTGTTCACGGATCATAAGAGTCTACAGTACCCGTTCAAGCAAAAAGAATTGAATATGAGGCAAAGGAGATGGTTGGAGATGCTGAAGGATTATGATATTACCATTCTTTATCATCCGGGGAAGGCGAATGTGGTGGCCATTGCTTTGAGCCGGAAGTCAGCCAATATGGGTAGTCTTGCTTATTTGTCAGTCGGAGAGCGACCTCTTGCTTTGGATGTTCAGGCTTTACCCAACCGATTTGTGAGATTGGAGGTTTCTGAGACTGGGAGTGTCTTGGCCCATAAGGTGGCACGTTCTTCATTGTATGATCGTATTCGGGCCAGGCAGTTTGATGATCGTCATTTATGTGTTTTCAGAGATATGGTCCGGCACGGAGGTGCCAAGCAGGTAACAATTGATGATGAGGGAGTTCTGAGGATAAAGGCCATATTTCTATACCCGATGTCGATGGCATTCGTGAGTTGATTCTACAGGAGGCTCATAGTTCCGGGTATTCCATTCATCCGGGCGCCGCAAAGATGTACCAAGACTTGCGGCAACATTATTGGTGGCGGAGGATGAAGAAGGATATTGTAGCTTATGTAGCTCGGTGCTTGAACTATCAGCAGGTTAAGTACGAGCACTAGAGGCCCGGTGGCTTGATGCAGCAGATTCAGCTTCCCGAGTAGAAGTGGGAGCGTATCACCATGGATTTTTTAGTTGGACTCCCACGGACTCAGAGGGTGTTTTATGCAGTGTGGGTTGTTGTGGATAGGCTGACCAAGTCAGCACACTTCATTCCGATATCAGTTTCATATTCAGCGGAGAGGTTGGCAAAGATTATATGAGAGAGATTTTCAGATTGCATGGAGTTCCCATATCCATTATATCAGACCGAGGTACTCAGTTTACCTCCCATTTCTGGAGAGTATTTCAGCGGGAGTTGGGCACACATATTGAGTTGAGCACAACATTTCATCCTCAGACTGACAGACAATCCGAGCGTACTATTCAGATTTTGGAGGATATGTTGTGGGCTTGTGTCATTGACTTTGATGGTTCATGGGACCAGTTCTTGCCTTTAGCTGAGTTTGCCTACAACAGCACCTATCAGTCGAGCATTCAGATGGCTCCGTATGAGGCGTTGTATGGTAGGCGGTGCCAGTCTCCAGTCGGATGGTTTGAGTCGGGAGAGGCTAGATTGTTGGGTTCTGAGTTAGTCCGATCCAGGATGCCTTGGACAAGGTAAAGATCATTCAGGAAAGACTTCGTACGACTCAGTCTAGGAAGAAGAGTTATGCGTATCGTAGAGTTCGAGATTTGGCATTTATGGTAGGAGACCGGGTATTTCTTCGGGTGTCGCCCATGAAGGGCGTGATGAGGTTCAGGAAGAAGGGCAAGTTGAGCCCTAGGTACATTGGTCCATTTGAGATTTTTGATAAGGTAGGAGAGGTGGCCTACAGACTTGCTTTGCCACCGAGTTTATCAGGGGTGCACCCAGTGTTTCATGTATCTATGCTTCGGAGGTATATTGCAGATCCATCTCATGTACTTGACTTCAGCGGTGTCTAGTTGGACAAGGATTTGTCTTATGAGGAGGAGTCGGTAGCCATATTAGCTCGGCATGTTTGTCAGTTGAGATCGAAGAGTTATCCTTCCGTTCATGTTCAGTGGAGAGGTTAGCCTGCTGAGGCAGCTACCTGGGAGTCCGAGTCCGATATGCGGAGCCGATATCCCCATCTTTTCCCCGATTCAGGTACCTTTCTATGTTCGTTCGAGGACAAACGTTTGTTTTATAGGTGTAGATTGTGATGACCCAAAAGGTCATCCTGGGTAAATTTAATTAAAACAGTGTTACAAGGACCAGAAAGCTATCGTTAATCTCACCTCGATGTGCGTGCGCAGCCCGGGCGCGTAGCCCGTAAGCCTTTATGTGGAAATTTGATAAAAAGTTGAATTTGTGATATTTAATTGAATAAAGTTGACTTTGGTCAACATTTCTAGTAAACGATCCCAGACCCGTGATTTGACGGTCCCGGAAGGGTTCGTAGGAAAATATGGGACTTAGGCGTATGCCCGGAATCGAATTCCAAGGTCCCAAGTTCGAGAAATGAATATTTAAAGAAAATTGTTTTCTGAAAACAATAAAGACTTTTGAAAATGAACATTGGTGTGAAACCTGTGTTACCGGGCCCGTATTATGGTTCCGGAGCCCGGAACAGGTTTAATATGGTCATTATGAGTAGTCTGCCAAAATTTGGTAAGAAACGGACTTGGTTTGACGTGTTTCGGATCAAAAATGGAAAATTTTATAGTTTATGAAGTTTGATGAAATTCCATAGATTTTGGAGTCTAATTCATTGTTTTTGATGTTATTTTGGTGGTCTAATCACTCGGATAAGTCCGTAGGATGATTTTGAAGTCGTGTGTGTATTTGGTTTTGAGCCCGAGGGTTCGGGTGAGTTTCGGGTAGGTGTCAGAGTGCAAATTGTTGGAAATATCTGGTGTATTTTGCTGGTTTCTAGTGTCTGAGAATTTGTTCTATGCAATCGCATAGTGTAGTGTGGGGGGGGGGGGG
>MDKH01027830.1:0-10438 GCA_005239495.1 Nicotiana undulata | reverse complement strand
GAAGAACCCTCATGTAACATAATCTGGCAAAGTAATTGTGATACAACAAGTATATTCGGTTATTTTTGAACCATATTATATTACGGCAAAGTATAAGACCATGATTTCTCTATGTTCATTTACTGCAATGTATTTCTTGGAATCAAGCTCAGATAATTTACTGGTTGTATGTACTGCTATTTACTATGTTGTCAAGTTATGAAGATTTATGTTACTCTTGCACTACGGATAAATGAGTAAAGTATTTAGTGCTGATCCTTTCGTAACTACCAATCAGATGGGAACATCAGAAACTGCAGCAGCCGTTCACTGGCGAGCACGGAAAACACTCAAGACGAATATTTCCCTTCTACCCTCACAGTGAGGGCCTCACTGGATATGTGATCAATCTCTGATTGTGGGGATGTAATCAAAATTTTGACTTGGGAGTACTTTGGGCAAGTAACATAACCGAAGGGCTGGCGAATGTGAGTTCCTAGACGGTGCACCGCTCATAGATCATTGAACTGTGATTATTGAATTGCCCATCTTGATCTACATCACAACTTGACAGTTTTGGTTCTCTTTCGATACTTGTGATCTTAATGTGCTGAGTCACCATCAAAGGAGTCTAGCTATATCTTAGGCAAGACCTTGCAGCAACTGTGGTAAAAAGCTTGAAGGAGAGCTCAATTGTCGTTTATGTTCCAATTCTTTGCCCTCTCATGTTACTTGGACGACGAGATTTTGTAGACAAATACCTTTGGCTTTGTGTTTAGCAGACATTAACTTACCATTTTTTATCAAGAAAGCCTTTGATAACAGGACCTGAAGATATATATCTTTCTGAATTTTGTTGTGTACTCTCGTGGGCAAGTTCTTGGAACCGGCATTCTGTTCCTAAACAAAGACAATGTTTTACCAAATTTGTTCCTCAACAAACATATGAAACGATATAAACAGTTCTTGAAAGTAGCTAGTAGCAACGAGGTATTTAATTTGTTCTACTTTCGACTAGGGACAGGTGGGCGAGGAAGAGCACAAGTTCTTTGAAGTTAGAGTAGGACCGGATCGTTAGGTTTGAAGTGCAGTTCAATGATTCTAGAATTCTTTCTTTTAAGTGGAAGAGAGATTTATAGTTTAATATTCCATATAGGTGTACGCAGAAGCAAAACTCACACAGTAAATAAAAGAAAGAGATAATAATGTATTCTTAATTTTACTTTTAACTAGTAATATTATATACAAAATCATTGACTTGAGTTAAATTGTGATACTAGGATTAATGTTGGTGTAGTTATAATGAATATCATTAGACATGAATTATTTTATTATCATAAAATTGATTAATTGATGAACATTTCATGTGCTGGAAGAAAGAATTACAGAAAAGTATTTGATAAGGTCATAGGTAGCTAAGCTTATTACGAATGGAACCATGAGGAATTTGGTAGAATAGAACCCAATTATATTGGAACTTCACGAAGTTGATACTTAGACTCGTGTTTGTGATAATATAGATTGATCGAAGAATAAGTATGGATTGCCCGAGTTGGCACGCTTGGTATTTCGACACGAGTATTGTGAGTAGTAATCTTACCACAATTTGTGTTTTCATAACATACATGGTTTATACGTTATTTTAAAAATAAAAGGTGTTACCGAATGTTTGAAACTGCATGTGGGATAAGTCATTTACTTGATATGGTACTGAACAGTTTACTGGAGATGTTTACCGCTGTTTAAAATGTTCATGTGTTATTGTTACTTGAGATATGGTTACAATTACCGAAATAAATTTACATGATTTTATAAGAATTCATATGCCTTTATTATTTTGAAAATGCTTTCTTATTATTTTAAAATTCCTACTAGATTTTATCTAAACCGTTGGATTATAAGAATCCAATGGCCACCGTTTTTTCATATTAAACCTTCTTGCTGATTTTAATTCTGTAAGAAATCGGAACCATTGATAAAAGGATCCAGCGACGCACGTTCCATCACCCATCCTTAACCCTAGAGACTAACCCCAAATTACCCCAAACCCTAATCCATTTCTCCCTTGACCAACATCCCTATTTCACCTTTTGCTTTCCAATCTGTGGTCTTTCCAGGTTCCATCAATCTCAAAACCTTGCCCAAATATGTGGAAGGTCAACAAATCAACCTCAATCATCCCTTTTGCCCTCTAATCCATGAATCCAGTCGGTTCATTTCCTCTATTTTCACTCAAATTCGAAATGCCTAAAATTTGAAAACCTGGCCTAAAATATGAAACTTCAAATCGTTCGATTCTTTCATGTTCCATCAAATCGGAGCATGCATTGAGTTTTTCTCATAGTATCATCATGAGGATTCAATACCCAGAGGTCAACGCAGTGACATATGAATTTTAGAGCCTTAGCCGATGGATTCTGATTCTCAAATCGCCCAAGTAAAATACTTTGATGATTGTCCCCTCTGTCTTCTATTAGTTTTACTCGCTTTGCTTTCATCATCTAATAATCGTCATCTTCCACTCACCATTTCAAATCTGTTGGAACCCTAGTCATTGAATG
The DNA here is from genome assembly GCA_005239495.1 of Nicotiana undulata. Taxonomy (NCBI): domain Eukaryota; kingdom Viridiplantae; phylum Streptophyta; class Magnoliopsida; order Solanales; family Solanaceae; genus Nicotiana; species Nicotiana undulata. The sequence goes on along the minus strand of MDKH01027830.1, from coordinate 7,898 downwards.
ACACTATAAATAGACTCTTTTTTTCCCCCACCTAACACGAATACACAGTAGCATACAAAATAACTTCATAATCGAAACTTAGGTCTTTTGGTTCCGAAGCAGCTGAACGAAAAACCTTGTTTGGTTTCCTGCTCAAAGGAAGGTTAGTGTATTCTAACCCTCCATCTCTTTAATTGTTCAAGTTGAATTCATGCTTTTCATGTTATTCTATACTGATAATCTTTGTCTATAATATATGCTTAAGGTTTCTTGCTGGTAATTATGCCTTGAAATTGTATGTTATATTCACTATATGAACCAATTGTTTCTCTTGTGATTTGAAACTATTAGTGCTAATAGACTATCTGATGAACTTAATAAATAATTCTCTAAGTTGAACAACCTAAGTCTATTGAATTTCAGTATTTAATTAAAGAACCTTATCGATTCTCTGCATCTGTTTTTATTTTAGACTTCCTTGATGTCCTGATGAGATTTTCATGCTTGCTGCACCAGCTCTATATTGGTCAGAAGCATTATCCATTGATTTATACCATGCCATGATTTTTCTGCTTTGATGAAGTTAGAACTATGGCAGTTCTGTACACTTAGAGGTTCATATACAAGTATGCTATCAAGATTATCAGTTTAGTTGTTAGTTTCTATGCTATTCAAGTATGTCTTGCAATTCTATTGCTCCTTAAAACATCGTAAAGGGTCTCCTGTTAATTTCTAGGTGCTTGCTTAGCTACACTTATAGACTACTAGATAAATGTCTTCAAGAAAATGATTAACCTAATTCTTAATGAGTTTCTGTGGTTGTGGTGATTCCATATGTATTCTGTCAGTTGCTACCTTTCTCATTAGCCTAGTTTAAGTTATGTCATTAACTTCTCCTCAAAGTTTGGTTAATAATTGCACTTGTTACATTTGTGTTATCTGTCTCATGGATTAGTAATGCTATTAATGAGCTTCATCATGCCTAGACTATTACACTCAACCTGACTTCTAGGATTGATTGATTTACTACCAGAACCATGCCCACTTAGTAGATGTGAAACCTTTACGTTATAAACTTATGTAATGAACCCACTAGCCTGATTTATATATCATTTGTGCCTTTGCTATGCTTTATAACCTAACATCCCTTTAGGAAAATCACTTGTGTGTATTTAAATATCCCTTATCATGCCTTTGCTTCTAGTTGTCTGTTAATATCTCTCCATGCTTGTCTTTCAATCAAGAGAAATTTTCATGCTAAAACTCTCATGTTTCTCCTTTAGAATTGTATTATCACATAAAGAGAAGGGTGAATCTTGTTCACAACATAAGATTTGAAACATAAGTCATGTGATCACTATTGAACTTGAGGGAAACTGTAATGCCCCCATAATTTAAATGAGGACATATTGATCATTTCATAAAACTAATTAACCAAAAAAAGCGAATGGGTCGTTGCCCATCAGTATGGATAAAAACATGAATTAGGGTAGTGGAGAATTGTACTCCAAATATAAAGAATCTGAAACAAGGAAAACTGAGAAGGAAATACGAAGCCTCTGCAAAAGAAATATTTACCATCATATGCATAAATCATTACAAGGAAATTAAGAGGGATTGGAGTCCTCTGGAAATAAGTTTTACAAGGGAACAAGAAGAGGAATTTCACCTCGATTCCGTGTAGGTATACATAGAAATAAAACTCACATAGTAAATAAAAGAAAGAGGTAACAATGTATTCTTAATTTTACTTTTAACTAGTAATATTATATACAAAATCATTGACTTGAGTTATATTGTGATACTATGATTAATGTTGGTCTTTAGTTATAACGAATATCATTAGACATGAATTAAAATCATTATCATAAAATTGATTAATTGATGAACATTTCATGAAATGGGAAGAAAGAATTACGGAGATGTATTTGATAATGTCATAGTTAGCTAAGCTTATTACGAATGGAATCACGAGGAATTTGGTAGAATAGAACCCGATTATATTGGTACTTCACGAAGTTGACACTTCGACTCGTGTTTGTGATAATATGGATTGATCGAACAAGTCGTATGGACTGCCCGAGTTGGCTTGGTATTTCGACACGAGTACTATGAGTAGTAATCTTACCACAATTTGTGTTTTTATAACATGCATGGTTTATACATTATTTTAAAAATAAAATGTGTTACCGAATGTTTTAAATTGCATGTGGAATAAGTTATTTACTTGATATGGTACTGAACAATTACCGTTAATTAAAATGTTCTTGTTTTGCTGTTACTTGAGATATGGTTACCATTACCGAAATTGATTTACACGATTTGATAATAATTTATATGCCTTTATTATTTTGAAAATGATTTCTTATGAATATTTGCTGGTTACAAGAAAAAGTATAAATGGGAGGAGACATTGAATGGTCTCGTAGCTAATGACAGGTTCGTTTGACCTGGTGCACCTTGTATTTATAGATTACCGATTACAACTTTAGCCCTCGGTAGTGGGAAGGTAGAACTAGCATACAGTTACAGATTTCCCTCGAGTAGGGACCTACTGTTATATTGACTCTTTTTACGAAGGGGTCCACACAGTCATACAAATTACATGATCCTTTCTTGGAAACCTCTCAAACATAAAGAATTGATATGACACAGTGCTTACCAAATTTATTACCGAATTGTAAACTTGATTTCTATTACATGAAACACATGATGGGACTCAATTTTGTTACCGTTTAGAAAATGCATTTTGTTTTTATGATAATTTATTATTATTATTATTATACATGCATGTATTTCTCACTTGTCCCCAATAAATAAATATTTGTGGTTAAGTGTTATTACTCACTGAGCTAGAGTCTCGTTACTATTTTTTCAGAGACAGCAGCTGACGCGAGCGAGGATTTCGTCAATTAGAACACACGAGTTAACAGTTCCTGGTAAGCGCCGCATTACTTCGCGGGGGCAGTGGGGTATCTTTTTGCTATTGCCTATTTTCTTTTAAACTCTTAGAGTCTCTCCATAGTTATTTTTATTAGCGTCATGGGTATTCATTCATTTTTCAAAACTAGTGACTAGTATTACATTTTTTTCGAAATTTTAAGATCGATTTAGTGTGATTGTGTTGAAAATGGTTGACGATGTTGGCGGAGACTTGTTTTTAATTAATTGATGAAGATTATGACTGATTTAGGTGAATATTGATTGGTTATTACTTGTTTATGAGACAGAGGAACATTTTGGATAGTCCTAAAATATGGGTAACTCTGCCCGATTTTCTGTAAAACACCGATACGGCTTACTTGGGAGCACTTTCTCCTGAGAGCCGGTCATGATCCTAAATTGGGTCGTGAAAAAGGTGGTATCAGAGCCCTAGGTTATTCTTGTGACTAATGGATCACACATCAGTAGTAGAATCTCAATTATGGTTATGTAGTCGGCCATGTCCATAATCGTGATTTTGCAAGGACGTGATAGGATATGTCTTGTCTTCTTTCTTATTCATCCTAACGTGTGTGGTGATTAGGGTCAAATAACTATATCTTATCTTGTTCAAGTATGGTTCACCCGATAATAAAATTTGGCTAAAGGTTCAAAGATATCAAATGTTGACACTAGACAAGCAACTGTCTCTTGGGAAAAGAAAGCAACAATTTAATAGATAAGGACAATGAAAGGGTCATTGTTCCATAACGAGGAGCTTTCTTTACTCTAACATGTGTAATGGAGTCCATTCCCGAAATTAGTACGGTTTCACCATTATAGCAATATGAGAGTGCCATCACATAGATACTTACCTCCATGCGAAGGGAAATTGAGATATCGACGGAAATAATGGATAGACATGAGAAGAATGGGTAACGGAATAGTGCTCTAGAGTCATCATACACCTTAAAGATTGTAGGGAACATGGAAATATCCTTAATAAAGTTCATAAAGTTGAAAGTACCAAATATACCATTTTTGATAGTTCAAACGATCTTTAAAGGGTTTTGATAACGTATTGACCACATTACGGGCTAAAGAATATTTCATGGAGTGGTTTATGGAACAAGTAACTTACAGACAGAAGAAAGAGGGGCAGTTGTAGACACATAAGTTTTTACCCTCCCCGAGATATTATACATTTTAGCATTTAAATATTTAGTTTAGGTCTAATATCACCATTTAACTCTTTTTAACTTTATTTTATCACAAAAAGAAGAAAATTACAAAAAATAGTTTCATTAATTTTTTATAGTAATGCCATTTTACTAGGATCTTTATTTTTATATATAATCTTGAAAAAAGTACCAAAAATAGTTTCAGCTTTAATTTGTAGTTTTATTTTAAATATAATAATTTATAAAATCAAATAAGGATTATTTTATATATTTTTATAAGTATTTTGAAGTGAATTTTTAAATCAATTTTGTAGAATTTTTTTAGACCAAATTGAACTCTTGCAATAGGCCTAAGTTAAAAAGCCCAATAAATCCCAAAAAGAGAGCAACACCCATATACCCTAACCTCTGAACAAGAAAAGAAGAACCCGAACAGACCCATCTTAAGGACCAGCCGCCTACCCCCCTCCTCCTTTATGTCCAGCAACAACAACAGTCGCCGCCCGCCACCAGCCGCCGGAAGTCCGGCCACCATCAATAGCCATCGCTCCTATGGCCATCTTCACCATTGCCGCACCACTGAAACCTCTCTTTTTCACACCTAACCGAAAACCCCAAAACGTATTAAACTAAAAATCCCCAAAATCACATCAGTTTCTAATTCCTTGGCTAAAATAGGCCATAATCTGTCCACACACACTTACACGCAAATACAATACAGTCAAAGGATTTTCGGAAAGAAATTTCAAAAAAAAAGTAGGAAAGAGTGAAGCTGAGTTGGGTTTTAGATTTGTGGAGTTGTTGTTCGAGTTTTCTGGTCGTAGTACCCCGCCGTTGTTCATTTCAACTATTGTAATTTGCTGTCGGTTAATTGAAAGTTTTGACACATAATTTTTGACCCTCCCCGAGATATTATATATTTTAACAGTTAAATATTTAGTTTAGGTCTAATATCACCATTTTAACTCTTTTTAACTTTATTTATCACAAAAAGCAGAAAACTACAAAAAAATAGTTTCATTAATTTTTTATAGTAATGCCATTTTACTAGGATCTTTATTTTTATATATAATCTTGAAAAAAATACCAAAAATAGTTTCAGTTTTAATTTGTAGTTTTATTTTAAATATAATGATTTATAAAATCAAATAAGGATTATTTTATATATTTTTATAATTATTTTTGAAGTGAATTTTTAAATCAATTTTGTAGAATTTTTTTAGTCCAAATTGAACTCTTGCAATAGGCCCAAGTTAAAAAGCCCAATAAGACCCTAAAAGAGAGCAACACCCATATACCCTAACCTCTGAACAAGTGAAGAGGAACCCGAACAGACCCATCTTGAGGACCGGCCGCCTCCCCCCCCCCCTTCTGTCCAGCAATAACAACAGCCGCCGCCAGCCACCACCCGCCGGAAGTCCGGCCACCATCATCAGTCATCGCTCCTATGTCCATCTTCACCATTGCCGCACCACTGAAACCTCTCTTTTCCACACCTAACTGAAAATCCCAAAAAGGATTAAACTAAAAATCCCCAAAATCACATCAGTTTCTAATTCCTTGGCCAAAATAGTCCATAATATGTCCACACACATACACGCAGATATAATACAGACAAAGGATTTTCGGACAAAAATTTCAAAAAAATAATAGGAAAGAGTGAAGCTGAGTTGGGTTTTAGATTTGTGGAGTTGTTGTTCGAGTTTTCCGGTCGTAATTTGCCGTTGTTGCTCATTTCAACTGTTGTAATTTGCTGTCGGATTAATTTAAAGTTTTGACACATAATTTTTTACCCTCCCCGAGATATTATACATTTTAGCATTTGAATATTTAGTTTAGGTCTAATATCACCATTTTAACTTTTTTTAACTTTATTTTATCACAAAAAGCAGACAATTACAAAAAAGTAGTTTCATTAATTTTTTATAGTAATGTCATTTTACTAGGATCTTTAATTTTATATATAATCTTGAAAAAAAATACCAAAAATAGTTTTAGCTTTAATTTGTAGTTGTATTTTAAATATAATAATTTAAATAATCGAATAAGGATTATTTTATACATTTTTGTAAGTATCTTTGAAGTGAATTTTTAAATAAATTTCGTAGAATTTTTTTAGTCCAAATTGAACTCTTGCAATAGGCCCAAGTTAAAAAGCCCAATAAGACCCTAAAAGAGAGCAACACCCATATACCCTAACCTCTGAACAAGAGAAGAGGAACCCGAACAGACCTATCTTGAGGTCCAGCCGCCTACCCCTCCCCCCCTTTCTGTCCAGCAACAGCAACAACCACCGTCAACCACCACCCGCCGGAAGTCCGGCCACCATCAACAGTCATCGCTCTTATGGCCATCTTCTGTGATGACTCAAAAGGTCATCCTGAGTTAATTAAGCTAAATCGGTGTTTCGAGGCTCCGAAAGCCTCCGTTAATCTCACCTTGATATGTGTGCACAATCAGGGCGTGTCGCCGGGAAGTCTTTATATTGAAATTTGATGAAAATGGAATTTTATGATAATTAAATGAATAAAGTTGACTTTGGTCAATATTTTTGGTAAATGGACCCCGACCCGTGATTTGATGGTCCCGGAGGGTCCGTAGGAAAATATGGGACTTGGGCGTATGCCCGGAATCGAATTCCGAGGTTCCAAGCCCGAGAAATGAATTTTTAAAGAAAATTGTTTTCTGAAAATAATAAAGGATTTTGAAAATAAACTTTGATGTGAAAACCGTGTTACCGGGCCTGTATTATGGTTCTAGAGCCCGGAACAAGTTTATTATATGTTATTTGTCTTATCTGTGAAATTTGGTGTAAAACGGACTTGAAATGCCGTGTTTCAGATCAAAATTGGAAAAGTTAAGCTTTATGAAGTTTTAAGAAAATTCTATGAGTTTTGAGGTTTAATTCCTTGTTTTTTGATGATATTTTGATGATCTAAATGCTTGCATAAGTCCGTAAAATGATTTGGGAGTCGTGTGTGTTTTTGGTTTTGAGACCCGAGGGCTCGGGTAGCTAACGGGGTGTGAAATGCATGAAAAATCTAGTGTAATTGAACTTTGCTTGTGTCAGTTCCATTACTCTATGCGATTGCATTGATTGGTCCGCGATCGCATAGCTTCGTGCCTAGGAGTAGACTGTTACACTATGCGATCGCATAGCACCCTCCGCGATCGCATAATGTATTAGGTGGGTAAGGAGAGCCGAGGGGGAGTACTCTCTGCAGTCGCAACTTCTCTTGTGCGATCGCATAGTGAAGAGGCAATATACCTGTGCGATCGCAATAGTCATTCCGCGATCGCAGTGCACCTAGTCTTGGACATTATGCGATCGCATCCCTTCTTCCGCGATCGCATAGAGATATTTCGTCCAGTCATTTTTTTAAGTCCCAAAACATAGTTATTTCGGGATTTCTCCCATTTTTCACAACCCTTCTTCTTCCACAACCCACCTAGGCGATTTTTGAAGAACTTTTCCTCCATAGCTCCATAGGTAAGTGTTCTTAACATCATTTTCTCTTGTTTTCATCAATCAATCACTAGAAAATCTAGGCCTAAAATCATAAAATCAAGTAGAAGTTAGGGGTTTTGGGTAGAGTTAGGTTTTTGGGAAATTTGGATGATTCAACCTCAATTTGGGGTCGTATCTTAAAACAAATTATATATTTTAACTCGTGGGGTTAGGTGGGTAAGAGGAGCCAAGTGTCACACATAATCCTCTACAAGTACATGACAACGTATAAATTGTTGGGACAATTTGCAATGACGAAAGGTTGGTCGAAGGAGTCAATGAGCCGCTTGGTGAAAATAATGTGATTG
>MDKH01110688.1:0-66364 GCA_005239495.1 Nicotiana undulata | reverse complement strand
TGGTACTCGGTCGAGTAAGGTACCGGGTGCCCGTCGCGGACCATCAGTTTGGGTCGTGACAAAGACGAATTCGGCCTCGCTCGAATTAACAAGTCAAATTCGACCTCTCTCGAATTAACAAGTAAAATTCGACCTCGCTCGAATTGACAAGTCAAATTCGGCCTAGCTCGAATTAGCAAGTCAAATTATGCCTCGCTCGAATTAGCAAGTCAAATTCGGCCTCTTTCGAATTAGCAAGACAAATTTGACCTCGCTCGAATTAACAAGTCAATTTCTATCTCGCTAGAATTAGCAAGTCAAATTCGACCTCGCTCGAATTAGCAAGTCAAATTCGACCTCGCTCGAATTAGCAAGTCAAATTCGACCTCGCTCGAGTTAACAAGTCAAATTTGACCTCGCTCGTATTAACTACCGAAAGTCAGGGACTTATTGCGAGAAGATCCAAGAAATTCGAAAAGAAAAGAGAAGGAAAGGCCAAAGACGTACAATCAAGGACAAATCAACTGTTCCTTTCAAAGGAAAAATAACATCTTACAAAGGGCCAAAAGGGGGGCCCCACCCAACTAACTAAGTATTGAAAACCTACAAGAGGAAATATTAAGTACAAAAGCTTCACTCAGCATTATCCCCATCCACGCCATCATCTCTCTCCCCGCTTGATTCAGCGGCTTCACCTCCACTGTCACCCTCTCCATCAGAATGTTCATCATTAAAGGTAATCCCGTCCTCGACCTCATCGTCTTCACAGGCCTCTGGAGTCGCGGGGTCGTAGCCGCAGGCAAGCCGGGCTCACGCTCTTTAACACAAACTTCTTCAAAAGCGGCTTCAGTAACATTCCCCGCTGCCAGCAAGCCCTTATATATATCCCGCTGAGCCTCAGCATGGCTCCACATCTCGTATGAAGGGCGAGGAATGTCAACAGAGGCAGATGCATGAGAAGGAGTTGAAGCCAACAATCGCGCCCTCTCAGCCTCGAGAGCAACAATTTGATCATCCAGGCTCAAGACATCTCTCTCAAGCCCACCAATTCTCTCATCAAGTCGCGCCTCCCTTAGAGCAGCCGTTTCCATCTCAGTTGCTCGTTTAGACCTGAGAACGCGGATAAAATCTTCCAGTTCTGCAGCGCACGCCAAGGCCGCTACTCGATCTCCCTTAGCCCTCTCCAGCTCGGTCGCCTTACTTTCCAACTTGGTCACCTTCTCCGCCAATTCAACACTTAGACAAGTGACTCTAGTGGCACTCTGCTCAAGCTCCGCTCGCAGAGCCACCACCTTCGCCTGAAGATCAACACACTCAGATGCAACCCCCTTTCCCACCTAAAGCTCTTCTTCTTTAGCCCTAAGAAGCCCCTCGAGTTCGCTGCATCTGCCAATGGAACACATCAGGTCCTTGCCCTTCCGCTCCATCTCCTTCCTAAGGGACTGAAGATTGCCGCCCGCCCTGAGTAGTGCATGCATCTCGAGGCACTTGTCACAGTATAGTCGGTACTTTGAAACCATTTTCTAAAAAGTGGCAGCCCGCCTCTTCTCGCGGTAGATACTCTCAGTCTCCAAAATGAAAGTCTGAAGCTAGAAAAGAGAACAGAAAGAAAAAGTCAGCAAGAGTGGAAGACGTAAAACGAAGAAAGCAATAAAGAACTCACCCTCAAAGCCATTCCGGCTACGCCCCATGACAAGCCAGCATCACTGATCTCCTGAAGGTCCCTGCTTTCAGTAGCGGAACAAAGAAAGGAAAACTAGGGCACCAGTCTCACCGTGTCCTCCAATAAATCGCAATCCGAAGAAATCTCGATCACACGGGAGGAACCGTCCATTCCCGCCTCAACCTGAGTGAACCTCGCCTTAATCATGCTTATGTTCTCAGGGTCAATATCTAAACCGGATTCATAGTCATCTATAACCAAGACCTTTTCCCTCTCACTAGCCGAAGAGGGAGCACGAGCCTGTTGTGAAGTCGATGGACCACTCCGAATTATCGCAGCGGCCTCTAAGCTTTGCCCCTACCACGGTAGACTCCCCCACGCCAGAAACGGGCACCACCTCCACGCCCAAAGGGGATATGGTTTCCTCGTCTAAATTAGCATCACCATCATGCTCAGACACTGCCAACAGGGGATCGCCCTACGAAGGCCCCTCAATCCCGGGTACCCATCATCACTTATTCTCCGCCTCTTTAATGGAGCTTCTTCACCATCGTCTTGAGATGATTCGTCCACCAAATGAACTGCGGGAAACAGAGCTCCCGCCTGACGAGCAACCTCCCGATGGCCGAGTCTGGGAGGGGCCGTAGTCTGTAAAGAAGCAGCGGCTTGAACACTCTCACTTGCAGCCGCAATCGGTGCAGGTCCGATCGAGAGACCCGACTAACGAAAAGCAGGTATAGGAGCCCTCACCCTCCTCGTGGCCCTTCGACCTACCAATGAGAGAAGCTTAAACCAAAGAGGAAATAGGGGGGAGGAAAATACAAAACAAAGGGCAGAGTGACCAGGGTCAAGACGAGATGACTCACCAACAGAGGGTCTGTGCCCGAATCTCTCGTGGAACGACGACCATTCACGAATCCCATCGTATGGGGAAAAACCTAGCTCACCCACTCGCAGATATCAGCGACTAGCGGAGGAGGTTCCTTATCGGCTGCAAAATAAATAAAAAGGAAAAAAAAGAACAATTAGATCACTGGAAGGGGCAACGAGCAGTCGTTTGAGAAAAAATAAAAACTTACGGGCATAATTCCACTCCTCAGGAAACCCGTTAGGATTCGACACCACATGCCCCATCCTCACAAAGAATAAGTTATCCCAAAAATGGCAATTGGTCTTATCATCCATCTTCACCACCAAGCCCTTGGTCTCGCGGTGACGAAGATGTATCATAGTACCCCTGTGAAAACGGGGTACGAAGAGGTGAAGCAAATAATGGAGAGAAATCCCCCGGCCGTCCAGTTCCATGTACTTGGTGAGAATGAGGAAGATATTGTATATATACGGAGAGAGCTGAGTCGGGCACACCCCATTATAACGACAGAAGTCCTCCTCCAGGGAAGGAAGGGGAAGTGTGTAACCAATGACGAACGGGTACGCGTAAAACGCGCAATACCTCGGGCGATGTATTTGCACGGCGTCGTTGCCCACAGGTATGAGTTCGATATAGTCAGGAATCCTCCATTTAGCCTTGAGTGCAGCGAGCGCCGCAACATCTATTTCGAAAATAACGCGTTCAGGATCATTTCAGGGAAGTTCTTGAAATCAGTCCTGGTCTTCCTCGAACGTGGAATTATCTCATCCACAGTGGGGAAATTCTTATCTTCCTCCATGACTACCCCTTCTTCATGAAATGGTTTATCAATTACTGACGCAGCGGCCCCGGCGGCTCTATCACAGTTAGAAGATGCACTAAACATCTCCTTGTTGGTTGTGTATATGAGGAGTGCTGAGGAAAAAAGGGTAATAATGGCAGGAAACTTTATAGGAAGGGAGATGGAAATGCAAGAATCGGAAGAAGGAGAAAGGAATGCTTGAAGCATGTCGAAGGATTAAGAAACTCAGTAACCCAAATAAGAAATTTTCTTCTCTATCTATAAGAACACAGGAATCCCGAGCGGGAAAACCAAATGCCGCCAGATTAACTCCAGAACGGAAGAGGCACATGTGACGACGTAACGCATCCGAAACATGCACCATAATGACGCATGACAAGATTGACGTCATTCAAAACTGACGTAAAATTCAGGATCATCTCTCAAAGCATCACATCGTTATCTCTCCATCAAGGGTTCGCACCTCGACCAAGATGCTCAGATTTCTCAACTCGTAAATCGGCGGGGTCCGCCCATCGAGCTCGTCCGAGGACGGTCTCGACAGGCGGAGGGATTAACGATATGGGTCAAATCTAATCAAAAGGAGTCTACTTAAGGGAGAACGGCCTGGGGTCGGCCAAGCCAAAGTCACGTTTAGGAAGTAACACACCGGAAAACAGTCCGACTATGGCTGAAGTCGAGCACTCATGAGGCTCGTACGGCTAGTTCGACACTTAGACATTTTAAAGGATTATTCCATAGGATATACAAAAGAGGGGGTACACTGGTTAAGGACCGATGGGTAATGAAAGTGTTTTATATAAATACTAGGAGAAAGAGTAACGAAGGGGGACCAGACCAAAGATCCAAGAAGAACACACCTTTCGGAGAGGAAAGATTGTCCATGACCTCAGATCCACCGCCAAAAGGAGAGAACATCTTAGCATCTTGGTATTCATCTGTAATTTAACCTTCTCAAGAAAATACAGATATGTCTAGCCAACAGTCGGGTGAATCGTTTCTGTTGCTATTTCTCTTTTTCATTTGATATTAAGTAAATTTTCATATTTCATTATATTGTGGAGTACAAGAGGGACTATATTGGCCTTTCATGCTCAACTATAATGGTTTACACCTGTTTGTGATTCCTGATCTAGAAGTGATTGTCTTTGACTAAGATTTACCCTTTATCTACTTATTAAATTGGTTTAACAAAAACGGCCTAAAACTTTTTGGTCAAACAGACCCCTTTCTAAATTTGAAAATAATTTAGCTTAAACTTACTATTCTACCCTTAATGAGAAGCTTTTATAACCACACAAATATTCTAGGCCCCTTTTTAACTTGTTTAGGACCACAAATTTCAAAAGTCTTTATTTTTTCTTAAAATTCGTGCCCAGTCAAATAGGTTCACATAAATTGGAAGGGAGGGAGTAGTACTATATACTAAAAAAATATTTTTAATTTTATTTGTCAATATTAGCAAATCAAAACAAAAAAATATTGTTTTTCTATTTTGCCCTTATGATAAAATATGTATTTCATTTATCTTCTCTTAAGGGATGTACTGTATGGGATAAAATTGGTTCAAAGTAAATGATCGAATGGTAGCATGACACGTGGAATCGAGGACAAGCAAAAGGAAAGTCAAGTAACAATCAGTACCGATATGACAGCTGCAATTAACGTCGGGTAAATCTTAAAGGAAGCATAATCAACGGGAGCAGATTGAGTAACTGCCACCGGATAGAATTCAATGATGGAATATTCTCTCACATTAAATGAATGACCGTTATAGGGAATATTTACATTTATGACCTGTCGTTACATATTCATCAATAACCCCTTTATTATCATTTAAGCGGGTCTTGATCCTAGGATCTTTTTTCCCTAGGCATAGCTATAAATAGCAGGCTCAGCAACCATCGTAACACACAAAATTCTTGGCAAACATACACTATATTTTACTTTTGCTCTCTATTAAACAACTTTATTTGCTTTTTATCGTTGGTTCCTTTTTTTGTCCTCGAAGACATTGCACTTGGAGCCAGGCTTATCATCTTCTTTAATTTTAATTGCTTTGTCTCATTTTTAATTTTATTTCTATATAATTTTTGGATCAAATCAGTTTGCTTTTATATAAACCACGTATCAAATTTAACTGTATTATTTTACAGGTAAACAGTTTGGAACCCACCGTGGGGCTTAGGCAGTTGCGTAATTGCTTTGATCCTTACTTTTATTACTAACTTGTTTGATTTTTTCCTTAGAAAGAAATCAGATATGGAATCTAATGATGTCAACATCACACACAACGTTGAGGAACACGTAAATTTGCCTCAACATGAAGACTCGATCAGCGACACTCGTAACGAATGGGATGAAGCAACCTCGGTTCGTGAAGGGCAATACCCCCGGCATGTGCGGGAGCCAACTCCCGATGATGCGGAGGAGGAACATGTCATGGAAATGGTGAATGTCTTAAGAGAACATCGTAAAGAAATCATGAGTCACCTCTCAAGGCAGGATCGGGTAATGACAGAGTTGAAACAAGCATTGTTGGGCGCTTCCAATAATGCAAAAGGAAGAGATCTGATTCCTCTCGGCGTTCCTGCAAATCTAACGGCTCAAAGAGTAGATAATAACACCCCCAAAGGTTGAGGTCGGTTTCGACGGTGCCGGAGAGACTGGTAGTGGATCTAGTAATGACAACGGGAATGATACCTGCAAAACTTAGCTTATGAGATTTATGAGGGAAATAAACGAACGAGTGGATCAAAATGCGAAGGAGTTCCACGCCCGGATGTGTTGATACCCAATTTTTCCTCATATTTTCTAAATGCATATATACTTCAAAAAAACATATTTGTATCATCATTTAGTTTACAAACCCTGACAAGCATTTTTCTATAATTTTGCCATAATTTTTAACAACTCTAAATTAATTTCTTCCTGCATTTTATTATATAAATATCTAATAATTATCCTTCAAATTGTTTTTATGACTTAATCATCCAAAATTATTATTTACACCAACATGTATGTTTTATAATATTTTACTTTATTTTTCTATAATTGCATTTGCATTTTTAGGTTAATTGCACATTTTTTGCAATAATACTCTATATTCATGTATAATTACATTATGTTTGCCAAAATAACTTTTTATATTTTTATAATGTTAAGCTGTTATTTTCAATCATTTTAGTGCACAAATAATATTTTTTATTTATTTATTAATTACCTTTATAAATTATTTTTGATAAATATTGGGTATTTAAACAACAACCAAATTTTTAAACCAATTTCGAACCAAATGAATGGCCCAAAACACTCAAATACCTAGCCCAATCACCCCAGCCCAAAGCCAAACGACCCATGACTAATACCCGGTCACGACCCGCCCTGTCTAATTTTTTATCCCAGCCGTTGATTTCTCAAGATCATACCATCGTCCACTCCCTCCTTTTAATTAACCTAACCCCAGAAACCTTACCCTATTTCCTAAAGACCTCCGCCCCTATTTTCTCTGTCACTCCTCTCTTCTTCAACTAAACCCTAGCCGCCTCCCTCTAAATCCCTCTCCTAATCCCACTAATAATGGGATTCGATTGCCATACCCTTGCCATATTGACCCCTTGTGATATTGGTTGTTCGTTATGGTGTTACTGTTGATACCCAATTTTTCCAAAAATAGTTTTAAAATTATATATATGTCTTCAAAATCATACATTAGCATCAATTGATATTTTCCCACAATTTTTACATTTTTATTAATTTGTCCAGTATTTTACTTCTAATAAATAATTACCAGAATTGCATCACAAATGATTTCAAAAATATTTCCTGATTTAATTTACTATTTAAGGTTCTATTAAGTCCAACTTATTTCATAAATAGCCACATTGGCACCTTTTGGCTATAATTATAATAACTTTGCAATTATAGCCCATGCATGCAATTTTTATATTATTTTACCAGAAATTAGTCATTTGTACTTTTAAATACTAAATAACTATTTTTAAAACAATTCTATGCACAAAATTCATTTTTATAATTAGTAATTATTCTACAAATTAGTTTAATTAATTTATTTGGGGTATTTAACAAATGTCCTTATTTAATTTCAATTTTAGCCTAATTAATCGGCCCAAATACCCTTATAAGTCAGCCCAATCGACCCAGGCCCAAACTCTTACCTACCCGACCCAAGTCTTGTAGAATCTTGGTTGTTGATCATTTTTTATCAATGACCCAGATTATTCCTACCATAATTAAACCTAAAGACCCCCCCCCCCCCAAACCTCTCACTCTCTCCTCTCACCCCGCCGTCGCCCCTTCCCCTTCTCTCTCAGATGCTCTCTAATCCTAACCCTAACTCTCCCTCGCCGTCACTCATCTGCTGCCGTCCATGGTGGTTTCTCACCACCCTCAAGCCTCTAATGGCCTCTCCTATGCTGGGTATTGCCATCTCTAAGGTCCTCAAGGGACCGGGGTCAGTCCGCTTACGCCTTTGGCCCTTTCATGCCTGTTCCAGGCCATTCTGGTTCGATTTCGAGTAAGATCTTCCTATTTTTCCTTAAACATATGGATTTCTAAGCCTATGTCTTCATCTCTGTGTTACTTTTTAAAAATCCCTAATTTCGTCCTTTGAACTTCTCAGATCTGTACAGATCTGAGATGGATGGAACTTATTTCACGTAATTTTTATGAAAATCTTCTGATTTTCGAGTAGCTTTTCATTTTCCTAAACTGTGGTTTCTTGAAAACCCTTTTTTCAAAACATTTTCTGACTTTAAGTGTTTAATCTCCTATTCTTGGTTTTCGACCAATTATATTGATTTTTCCTCAACTCTAATTTGTTTATACTAAAACCCAATTTATTTTGACATTTCTGTTTGGATTCTGAGTCGGTCCGTGTTACTTGCTACATGATTTGGTTCTGTGCTTTGTTTCGCATGGTTTCTCCTTCGTTTAGTTTGAATGTCTTGTGATTTTACCCTAATGTGCAACATTAGGGTTCCTGATTCGATTCTTGACTAGTTCTGTGTGTTTATACTTGGCTTATCTGTTTATTCACGAAAACCTATATTTTCCCCCTAAAATCAGCAATTTTTTTTGAGTCTTTGATTCACTAATTTGCTATATTGATACCTATGTGCTGATCTCTCGATTATTTCCCTATTTCTACACCTTTTAATTATTTTTTTGCCTTATTTTGATTAACCGTGGTATTTACTGATTCTTCACTAATTGTTTCCTTAATTAAACTCCTGTTTATTTATCCCTAATTGCTTACTCCGTACCTAAGTCTTACTTGATTCCTTTCCTTAAATACTGTCCTGCTCTTTACTGTTGATTGATTACCCCTTGATTAGGGGAGACTTTACTGATTTTTATGTATGACTGATTTTGTAAATTTCCCTAATTGCTACTTAATTGATTTTTACCTTATTCTGTCTAGCTCTCAACTTCTATATATACTCTTCTCCATTCTCACTTCTAGACACGAACACTAGTTCAAAAAACTCTCTTACACTTAAAAGCACTCTCTGTTCTTCTTTGTTACTTGCAATCTTCACTAACCTACCCGGCTGTAAGCCAAGGCTAGCTATTGCACCACGTTTTCTCTATACTCTGTGTTTTCTCTCCTTAACTGGTATGTCCTAATTCAATTTCAAAGTCCAAAACTCTATGTGTTCCATTGTTGTTTTAGTTCATTGATTATGATTTCCAGTCTTGCTTCTTGTTTACTTTCTTGCTGTTCAATATGCAACTAGCATGCCTAAACTACACTGCTTAATTACTAGCATGTATGAATTCTGTCCTGTTAAATCTATGATTAGTGTGTCTAATAATCTGCCTACTGCTTTATCTAGCATGTTTGAATCTGTTTGTTCAGTATGATAGCATGTGGATACTTGTGTTTTGTGCCTAGTATGTTCATTTATGATTTTTGCTTAATCTGCTTAGATGGGTTGTCTAACATCTCAAAGTGCCTAACTTGTCCAGTGTTAATATGTTTTTCTACATGGTTGTTATGTGATTCTTGTCCTGTGTCTCTACCACCTATTTCACAATCAACTTGTTAATCCTATAAAGCTCTTAAAAAATCTCTGTACATCCTGTTGTTATATGCTCCCTATATGAACTGATATGCTCTATGTGTCCTCAATTCCCACAACCCTTGGGTGAAATCTGTTGTTGAGTGATGCTGGACCTAGTTGTTCTGTAATCAACTAGTTTGTTTTCTGATTTCAAAAGTGTTTTCATACTGTTCTCAAGCTGTTTTATTACCAAATCAGTTCTACCTTTTTAGAAAAACCTCTTTACTTATCGAATCATTTCAATATTGTTTTCGTGTCGAAACCTTTTCCAAACTATGTCAAGCACTCTCACTTTACTCTTAAGTCCCCAAGTTCTTCCCCTCCAGTGTGTGTACTGCTCTGGGATCCTTTTGAGATTCCTTTGAACTCTAGCACACTGGGGATGGACATTCCACACTTCACTTACTCAATCCCTATTATGAAAGTCTAGGTGTGAGCACTGCCCCGGATCCTTGAGGTCATTAGGGAACTTTGACACACTTGGATATAAATTTGGCTATGAAACCCTTGGCATTTGAGATTGCTGAAAGCCTGGCATTACCAGGTGTGCTTTGGAACCACTTTAGGCTCCCTATAGTTTAATTTCATTCCATTTATGTAATTCATTCAATCATTAGTCTGCAATAATTAATTATAAACAGATATTGGGGTGACTAGTGAAAAAGGAGGGTAGTTATATGGTACTGTGGGTAAAATTGGGTAGAAACCATGCTTCTAGGCTTTATATCCTGCCAAGTTTGCATTAGAAGCCATGTTCTAGGATTAATGTGTTCATTTGCATGCTAACTATGTCAAACCTGCATTAGATATCCTGTTTAGGGTTTCACGTTTATTACTTCAACATACTTTACTATCACTATTCCATGCCTTTAACTTTGCTTTAATAATTTCACTTAGAGATCCTGCTACTAGGTTAATAATCTCGCCTTGATAAAATGTCATCCCTGCATGCATGAGATACCATATTTTTTAGGAACCCTTTTTGCATTTGTTTGCACATGCCTACTTCGATTAAATAGGTAATCGTCCATGAAAAGGTATAAAAATAGCCCCCTCACGCATAGATGTCATGTTTCTGAACATAAACTGGTACAAATCACTCTTTAAAAAAAGATCTGTGACCAACATGTCTGTAGGTTAAACAATTTCTAAATTGTTTAAACAACTCCTGTAATTCTGATTGCACATAGTCCCCACGCCTAGGCAAGCCTTAGGAGATTAATCCCTTTATATAAAACTGGAAACATCGTCCTGATTGTTTAAACTACCTAAGGCTCACAGGATTCAAAATCAGTAGGCAAACTGATTAGGATTCCGCCATTGAGTTTTAAAACAGTGTTATGTGTTCTGTGCATTGATATTCACTTAGACATCCTGTCTTGGGATCATTCCTAAAAAATATCTGAATATGTGTTTGAGACGTGCTATTTATTTGCCTATATACATGTGGAGGTAAACATGAGCCTTTTAACTGCTTCTTTATCTAGTTGTTTGTCCTACCTGTTATTTGTTTGTCGCCTAAATTTTCCCTTTTAAATACCTTAGGGGTTGTCTAGAACTGCCCATATTTAGAGGTCCTAAAATCCTCCAGAACCACAAGGAAGGGACGGGTAACAACACACTTAGAGTTCATTAAATAAAAAACTCGCTTGATAACCACTAAGGGGTGGGGTAATGGGTAGAAAAGGATATGATGACTTGTGCGCTAATGCAACGTGTAGCCCCTCATTGAGGAGTGATTAACCCAATTACATCCCAGAACCCGGTGTCACAAGGACATGAGCAATTTCTAAGATTTTTTACAAAATGCTACAAGCTTGTCCGAAATACAAGTTGGACAAGGACTTTAGAATGAAATCAATACAATACATAGAGGAAGACTCTGCCGGCTGCGGGTCGCCTCTGGATGATGCAGCTCGCCTAAGTCTCCAAACCAGCCTCATCGCTATGAAAGTACCTGTGCAACAAAATGCACAATAAGTGTAGCATGAGTACGAAAACAACGTTTACTCAGTAAGTATCCCGCCTAACCTCAGAGAGGTAGTGACGAGAGGTCGACTTCACACTCTCTGGGGTCCAACAATGTAATTTAAAAATATATGACAGCAGCAAAAGGCACACGAGGGTAATAAAATCAGTAAACTTTAAAAGTAACTGCAATTCAATAAACACTGGAAGTAAATACATAAATTCTACTTCATTTCCCCCCCATATATCTGTCAAGTCATTATCCATGAAATCATTTAACAATTTACGTCCTTAAGACAATTTAACAATTCAAGTCACAAGTGGTATATCATATGTATATATATGCGTAGGAAATGCCGAGGGTCGTTCGGACAGAACCAACAATAAAAGTAAACTGTGCACTGCCTTTCTCTATAGATGTCCAAAATATGATTGATTTACCTTTATAGAAACTAGACACGAAGGGCTACAACTTTCGTTTTTGAATCATCTCAAAACTCCTTGTAGATCAAAAGATATAAGCCTCCGAAGTTGGATCAGTGGCCCAGCTCCTCCACCGCGGAAACACGACCGCGGCCCCGAAGCCCCCCACCGCGGCTAGCACAAAAAGGACCGCGGACCGCGGTGGTGGGTTTAGAGATTTGACCCCTCTGACCTGCAACAACTATATATTAGCCTAAAGACATCCCGGGACCTACCTGGAACTCATCCGAGCCCTCGGAACTTCAAACCGAACGTTCCAACAAGTCCCAAATCATCCCACGGACTTGCCCGAGCCTTCGGAACACCCAAAACAACGCTAAAACTTAGAATCACACCTCAAAACCCCTAGAATCAAACTTAAGAACTTTAAGTTCTTGAATTCGTTAACAATGAGCCGAACCGACCTATACTACTCGGAATGACACCAAATTTTGCAAGCAAGTCATATTCGACATTACGGACTTGCTCAAACTTCCGGAATAACATTCCGATCCCGATATCAAAATTTCCACTTCCGGTCGGATTCTTCAAAACCCTTCAAATTTCTAGCTTTAGCCAAAGGACTTCAAAATGACCTCCGGTCATCCGAATTTACTTCCGATCGCGCTCTCAACTCCAGAATCACCATACGAAGCTATTCACAGCCTCGGAATCCCAAACGGACATCAATATCACTGAAATGCGCTTCTAGCCAAACTTAGGAAATTCCTTCAAAAATGCTGACTTCCACAATATACGCTGAAACGCTCCCGGGTTATCCAAATCCCGATCCAGACATACGCCCAAGTCCGAAATCATCATATGAACCTGCAGGAACCTTCAAATCCTGATTCGGAGGTCGTTTACTCAAAATTCCAGTTTTAGTCGATTCTTCTAACATAAGGCTTCTGAAATAAAAATTTTCTTTCCAATTTGACTCCGAACTTCCCGAAATTCAATTATGACCATACCTACAATTCATAATACCTGAAACGGAGCTGCTCATTTCCTCAAACTGTTGAACGACGCGCTAGAGCTCAAAATGACTGGTCGGGTCGTTACATTCTCCCCCACTTTAATAGACGTTCGTCCTCGAACGTGCCAAGAACTACTCCGGGGTTATCTGAAATTACTGTTTAACACCTCGAGCACCTGCCCATGCCACCACAACCCAGTTGAGCACATTAGCTTGATCAAATATGAAGATATTCCCTTTTATCCATATAATAAGCTCAGAACCCAGTTCAACACCTGAAATTTCTTTACGAGGCCTATTTCCAATATAAAAATACGTATCAACTACTACACGAGGTACCAAGACATGGCTGCATACCTTTGCTGAATTTAGCACCATACACCGTATATTTCCTTATCCAACCACAATGACATTCCCTGAACCTTAATAGCCAAAATTCCACAAATCTGATGCTCCCAATGCATCTGCTGACATACATAACATCCTGCTATAATGCCGATGATACCACCACAACGGAGGAGATGTGTAGAAACTGCTAACCAATTGCAGAGTTAACCAACATTGAATCTCTCCTTTTTGACTAAAATCATTACCTCATTACTAACCAAATACTGGTATTTGTTCTCTACCATACTTCACAAAATCCCATTGCATTGATCCCTGATCTAATAGTCTCGTCTCACCCAATATGAGTTGCTCAGATAACCAATCACCTCAAACATAACCAACAGTCACACACGATGCCACAATGCGCCAATAGGCCACATCTCGAACATGATACATAAGAATATGACTCAGGAAGGGACTACTCAACTCACGCAACTAATATGATCTTTCCTCAGAAAAATAGGAAGTAAAACACAAGAAAAATAATTATAGGGAACCGTACTCAACATCACACTGTTGCGGCGTGCAACCCGATCCAAATAACATACCCGTGGCGGCGTGCCACCCGATCCCATCATAAGATTTACATAAGGAAATATACACGGAGCTGAATTGCTCACTATTACAAATTACTGAATATCGGTCACAAGCACGCTAAGTGCATAATGCCATTCTGGGGAGACTGATAGAGCCATATGCTATAAACTCAAGCACAAGTGAGGTGCGATATATAAAATCTGAATCTCGAGAGCCATCCTGCTCACATAACCTCATCACTACGCGGAATCTAAACACATAAAAAATTACCAAGCCATTTCACAACTCACACGACACGATCATAATATACCTAAATTTGACAAAGACGGAGCAACAACTAATATTCCAACACCCCTCCTCAAGGAGCTCTATACAGAAATGGACATACCTGATTCACGTGAAGCCCACAGTCACATTGAATCCATTCACAACCCTCAAGCTGATCCTGCTCACATTATACTAGGCTAATAGCTTCACCTGGGTCCATAATACCCCAATTCCTCTCATAATACACAAGAACAACCATCATAACCGGGACAAACACCCCACAATCCACAATCAACTGAACCGAACGCCTTCCAGACATAAATGCTCAATTACGCAATATTACACTCCTTTATACTTGGTCAAATTCTTCGACCAATCAGGTGACTACATGTCACACTTATACAATCTTCCCGCGGTCATGCTCCCACGGCCTTCCACACAAGGTAATAAGTATGCACATCTATACCACCGACCACCCCAAGGCTGTAAAACAATCAAGAACCCATGACCAGGGTGCAAAGCCTCTTTCACCGAATATCGATTTCAGGTGACACTGAAGATACCCCAGCTTACTCTGAACTTCCAAATCACTTTTTCTTGCTCCTCCGAGCTCATGACATCCTTGTTAACCCCGAACCGCAATCCAATTCTTACTTCCAGCTCCACACTGACTACTGCACCTAACATGCCGATATGGAATAACATAGGAATTCCATCATACTTCCTTAACCGCTAATAGGATGAACACTTCATCATATAGAAACCTATTACTTACCTCAATTCATAAGAACCATAACAACACACAAGTGAATTCTCACAATCACAATACATGCAAATCCTTAAGTAGTGGTCTGAACCACCATAAACCTTCCGGGATCCGCCTACACCTGACAGGCCATAGCACTTGAATGCTTCCAAATGAAATCTATTACGACGGGCGACAAGCCTCACACACATCTGCACAAACCATACACATACTCAATCACACCGAAGGAACTGATCACTGTCGTACATGTGGAATTTCAACCATGGCTAACCCATCTATCTTCTTTTAATCATCCTTAATTGCCTTAGAAGCAACAATAACCCCATTCAACTCATAACAAACTCAATCCTCACTCATCCCGAGTGGCCTTGATTCACGAGACCATGCTGTCTAAGTCTCACAATCCGTCTCATACCCCTCTGAAAATTCTTCCTACACCCCGGAGTTTACCTCTCTCAGTCTCCCAATACTATCCTGCATCCTGAAACATATCATAGAACACTACAACCATATTCCCTTTCTCGGAAATTATACTGCAAATGCTCGACTCTCAATTATATTGCTGTCTGAAACCCTTAAACGTCGCATTCTTAACCTTTGAATTCACGAGGACCGCTATTGAGAGTCACCCACTCTGACTGGACCCGAATACAATCAACTCCAAGGCTCTTCTATCACATAAACACCCTTCTCAATGAAGCACGTGACTAAGTCACTACCCTACAGCTCGCCCATGCCTTAAGCATAAATTCTGAATCTCCCAAAACCTAACCCTGGTCCAATAGGGCCAACTTTTGCACACATTCGTCAAATCCCACGCACAATCACCATTTTACTCCTTTCCCTTAGCTTCAATAACTTGCCATTACGCCGATAATCCGCCCCCCCATGAGAACACGATCCTACAACCCAACTGCAGGTGGTGGGACTCCCCCACTTAGCCCGAAGCTACTCCTTGCACCACTCTAGACCCTGCTGAGATCCTTTCTCCTTTGTTAACATAATCTTGCTCAACCTATCCATCCAATTCTCCCAAATTCTCCTGTTAGCATTCCCCTAACACTCAAATTCTCTAACACCATTCACACATTCTGCCTCCTACCGAAAAGCCACTAGGATTCCTCGCAAAACTTGCCAACCACACATTTGCTAACCTACTCTCACGAGATAACTCACATGTGGAAATCACCAACTGACACCTTCCAACGACGCTGAAATGCACACTCTCTGCAACATCAATACCCCATCCTAAGCCTGCTCTCATTCATCAACTTTGCCCGTCCGTCCTCTCCTTATGGACACCTACTAAATGCGCTATAACATCTTCAAATTCACTACTATGTTGCCGCTCTCCCACTTTGGTTAACCTCATTCCTTTAAGCACTACCTGACTTCCTTATCTTACGCATGGCCTTTTAGAAATGGAACCACCACCTAACACTTTTCACATATCGTTTTTCATCGTATGCTGCCCAATCATTGCCTCAATTAAATATCATCCCCTGTAGCGCTTAAACCAGTAGATCCCCACAACTTTAAAACTCTCCGATGATCATCTCCCTCGAGCCGCCTTCATTAGAAATGCTTATTGCATACTGAACCACAGCGCACCACGACCTCTGATAACCGCTTCTTCAATGCTTCTTCATAATACTCTGACCCCATTCCACCGAAGAAGACATGGCACCGACATACTTAACACATTCCATTCGATCAATTGCGACGATATTACAACACAGGTGAATATTCCACTTCACTTGAATACACCAAGTCTTACTACTTTATCAATCCGAACTGGACCATTCATAGTCCAAATGCCTTTCCTCTGCCAGAACTAAAATACTGAAATCTCGAAATCACGCCCTGAGATGACCTCCCTTCAAACCATTCATCAACCCAACATATGGGCAAGTATTCTACCATCATATCGACATCGCATGATAACCAATCGTAAGCATCATCATAACCTGAGCATAATCTCAAAGTTCTCAGAATCACTGCTACTGGCTGAAACAACATAATACTCTTCCGCAGAGCCACGAAAATAGCCCCAATCAACTTCGCAGGGAGAAACATCCCGCACCACATCCATAGTATCATTAAAATTCCTCAAATCCTGGATTCGTAGCAAGCGCTTCGCGACGCGTAAGATTGAGTAGGAAGAAACATAGGCATAAGCCTTAAAGGATTCAAATCGCACGATGAGGAATCAAGAAGGTAAGTACTCCTAACAGCCCTGTAGCCTCTCGAAGATAAGTACTGACGTCTCCGTACCGATCCGCAAAACTCTACTAGACTTGCTCATGACTCGTGAGACCTAAAGGAACCAAGTGCTCTGATACCATATTGTCACGACCCAAAATCCATAAGGTCGTGATGGCGCCGGACACCACTGTCAGGCAAGCCAATCATTAATTAGTTGAAATAAATTCATGTTTTAACATTTTCGAAATCGCTACCTTTCACTTTAATACATAATAACTAGATAAAAGTCCATTAAGTAAAAGCAACAGTCTATTTTTCCAATTTAATAAAAATACAACCCAATTACATCCCAGAACCCGGAGTCACAAGGACATGAGCAATTTCTAAGAGTTTTTACAAAATTCTACAAGCTTGTCCGAAATACAAGTTGGACAAGGACTTTAGAATAAAATAAATACAATACATAGAGGAAGACTCTACCGGCTGCGGATTGCCTCCGAATGATGCAGCTCACCTAAGTCTCCAAACCAGCCTCATCGCTATGAAAGTACCTGTGCAACAAAATGCACAGCAAGTGTAGCATGAGTACGAAAACAACGTGTACTCAGTAAGTATCCTGCCTAACCTCAGAGAGGTAGTGATGAGAGGTCGACTTCACACTCACTAGGGTCCAGTAATGTAATTTAACAATATATGACAACAACAAAAGGCACACGAGGGTAATAAAATCAGTAAACTTTAAATGTAACTGCAATTCAATAAACAGTGGAAGTAAATACATAATTTCTACTTCATTTTCCCCCCAAATATCTGTCAAGTCATTATCCATGAAATCATTTAACAATTTACGTCCTTAAGACAATTCAACAATTCAAGTCACAAGTGGTATATCATATGTATATATATGCATAGGAAATGCCGAGGGTCGTTCGGCCCGAACCAACAATAAAAGTAATCAGTGCACTGCCGAGGGTCGAACGACCCGAACAATAAGTGCATCTTTGCCATACAATAGTCATATCTATGCACTGCCGAGGGTCGAACGGCCCGAACCATAAGTTCATCTTTCAATCCGTTGTGGCGTACGACCCGCTCCCATGAGAGTGGAAATAACACTCCACTCCAGGAATATAAATTGCGAAGCGCTCACATGCACATACAATATTTTCTTAAATTACTTTCAATAAACAATTCCATTAAATTACCAATTTCTGTGATATCAGGAAAAACCAAAGTTTCATAAATCATAAATTCATAAAGCATATAATCCATTTCTAGAAAGAACACAAGGCATGATGTGGGTCCTTGACTACTCGGACATGGCATAACGGTATCTACGCACGGACTCCCGTCACCTCGTGCGTACGTAGCCCCCGCAAACAATAACATATATTCATTTAGTTCACCTAGGGGGACAATCCCCCCTCACAAAGTTAGAAAGGAGACTTACCTCGTGTCGAACCTACTTTCCGGGCCAAGAATGCGCCCGGAACTCCAAACTCGTCTTCCAAGGATTCGAAACTAGCCACAAGTTACTTAATTATATCAATAAATGCTAAATGAATCAATTCTAATGCATGGTAGTGAGTTTTCTAAAGTCCTTCCCCAAAAGTCAGAAATCGAACCTAGGCCCGCTCGGCCCAAACCCGAAATTCGGACCAACACCCGATTACCCATTCGCCCCCGAGCCCGGATATATAAATTATTTTGGAATCCGATCTCAATTTGGGGATCAATTTGAGGTCTAAATCCCCAAATTTTAAAATTCTTAGGTTTTACCCAAAATTCCCAATTCCACCATGAAAACCCTAGATTCTAGGATGAAATCTTGTAAAAACAAGTTAAGGAGTGAAGAAAATGAGTTAGAAATCACTTACAAATGTTTTGGAGAAGAAAGAGTGTTTAGAAAATCGCCTCTTATGTTTTTGGGGTCATGAAAAATAAAAAATAACTGAAAATCCCACTTATTTATACTCCTCTCAGGCCCCCCACCGCAGTCCGTGAAAAAAGGACCGCGGCCGCGCTAGCAAAACTTAAGAAAAATTGAAGAAAATCAAGAAAAATGACTGCAGTGACATACTTTAGTATTTTGGCCATAACTTTCTCTCAGATGTCCATATTACGATTTATTTACCTTTCTAGCAACTAGACATGAAGGGCTACAACTTTCGTTTTTGAATCATCTCATAATTCCTTGTAGATCAAAAGATATAAGCTTCCGAAGTCGGACCAGTGTCCCAGCTCCTCCACCATGGAAACACGACCGCGACCAGCACAAAAAGGATCACGGACCGCGGTGGTGGGTTCAGAGATTTGACCCCTATGACCTGCAACAACTATATATTAGCCTAAAGACATTTCGGGACCTACCCGGAACTCATCTGAGCCCTCAGAACTTCAAACCGAATGTTCCAACAAGTCCCAAATAATCCCACGGACTTGCTCGAGCCTTCGGAACACCCAAAACAACGCTAAAACTTAGAATCACACCTCAAAACCCCTAGAATCAAACTTAAGAACTTTAAGTTCTTGAATTCGTTAACAATGCGCCGAACTGACCTATACTACTTGGAATGATACCAAATTTTGCAAGCAAGTCATATTCAACATTACGGACCTGCTCAAACTTCCGGAATTGCATTCCGACCCCGATATCAAAATTTCCACTTCCGGTCGGATTTTTCAAAAACCTTCAAATTTCTAGCTTTAGCCAAAAGACTTCAAAATGACCTCCGGTCATCCGATTTCACTTCCGATCACGCTCTCAACTCCAGAATCACCATACGAAGCTATTCCCAGCCTCAAAATCCCAAACGGACATCAATATCACTGAAATGTGCTTCAAGCCAAACTTAGGAAATTCCTTCAAAAATACTGACTTCCACAATATACGCCGAAACGCTCCCGGGTTATCCAAATCCCGATACGGACATACTCCCAAGTCTGAAATCATCATACGAACCTGCAAGAATCTTCAAATCATGATTCGGAGGTCGTTTACTCCAAATTCCAGTCTTAGTCGATTCTTCCAACATAAGGCTTCTGAAATGAAAATTTTCTTTCCAATTTGACTCCGAACTTCCCGAAATTCAATTCTGACCACACCTACAAGTCATAATACCTGAAACGGAGCTTCTCATGACCTCAAACTGTTTAACAACGCGCTAGAGCTCAAAACGACCGGTCGGGTCGTTACAAAAAACCTAAAATGCAATGCATGAAAGTTTGAACATTTTGATGGTATTTTTCATAATTTTAAAAAAATATTAAATATGCAACTAAATGAAAACAACAATTAACAAGAAATTCCTAAGAATTCTATAAAACTAAGATAAAAATAATAGAAATATATTTTTTGGAAAATTTAGGAGTAATTTTATATTTGGCAAAAATTACATGCTCACAATTGCCCCTCTTTGCTCGGAAACATGAAGAATTTTCGGCAAAGATAAAGTGAGCAATTAAGAGAAATTGTTTTCCCGTTGGATACTTCATAGGAAGCGTTTTCAAAATGTTTGACCGAATCTTGCTTCCGAGGTTGCCTACATATCCTTGGCTATAAAGGATTCAAGTTAGTGTAGTTTCAGAAGTTTTAGTAGCTGGGACTACCGAGGAGCTGTGATTTTACTGATGTTGCTGTTGTTGTTGTTGTTACTACTACCGAGCTCCTTATTACACCAAAGTCAAAATAAAAAAGACTAACTAAGCCTATCAGCTACGAGTTTCAAGATTCCTATCTATAAATCTTCTAAAGTTTGATCTTGAGTCTTGTCTGGTTCTTCATGGAGACTCTGATCTAGATTCTGCAGGTGTTGGTTCAATCTTCTTTAGCTTTACCGGATCAAGATCGGACATGCAAAGCTTGTGACTTCAATCTTGTCTTGAGCAGTTCACATCTTTTCTCCGCTTCTGCACTTTGGGTTCACCTCTTTTCTTTTTCTTCTTTTCTTTTATTCTGGATTGAGACTTCTTCTTTGGTTCGTCTCAAACCATGTGCCTCGAGGTGTAACCTTCTCAGGCATCAAAATAAAGGAACAAAATTTTTCTGCCCCAGTTTTCACTAGGAAAATTTCGCGAGCTATTGTAACAAAATTATACTACTTCATTGTTGAAGGCAATAAAAAGGGCGGGAATGGTGTACCCAGGGAAAAATACACTAGAGAGTGGTGACCCTATGTCTAAAATGAAATCAACTAGGGAGTGGAGACCCTATGTATAAAACAAAATCAACTAGGGAGTGGGGACCCTATGTTGGAAAAGCGACTAGGGAGTGGAGACCCTATGTCTAAAATAAAATCAACTAGGGAGTGGAGCCCCTATGTTGGAAAAGCGACTAGGGAGTGGGGACCCTATGTCTAAAATATCATCAACTAGGGAGTGGAGACCCTATGTTGGAAAAACAAATATGGAGTGGAGACCCTAAAATCAACTAGGGAGTATAGATCCAATGTTGGAAAGGCGACTAGGGAGTAGAGACCCTATATCTAAAAATCATCAACTAGGGAGTGGAGACCCTATGTTGGAAAGGCGACTAGGGAGTGGAGAACCTACATTGGAAAATCATCAACTAGGGAGTGGAGGCCCTATGTTGAAAAATCATCAACTAGGAAGTGAAGACCCTATGTTGGAACGACTGTACACAACTAAAATCGGAGAGACCAATTTTATGATTATTGTGGCTTTCCATTGACCGCCTTTAGGAGGCTCGAGGCACAACTCGATGTTTGACCCTGAAGGTTCCTTATGCTCGACCTTGGGGAAGTATAAATCGGTGTCTATCATGGATGACCCGGAAGATCCCGAGAGGCACGTGGTCAAAGTTGACCAGGTCTGCAAGAATAATACAAGTCCGTACCTATAACGACCCGATCAATCGTTCGTAAGACTAGCCCTGTTTTCCTTGTTTCATCTTTATCATGTGTTGCTTAGCCTATTCATGTTGTGTTGGGTCGGTTGGTTCGGGTTCGGAGTGGTCGTGGTGTGAAATGAGACACTTAGTTTCTTAAGTTGGCCTTATAGTTAGAAAAGTCAACCGGAAGTTGACTATTGGGTAAACGACCTCGGAATGTGGATTTTATGACTCGGATAGCTTCTTTAGGTGATTGGGACTTAGGAGTGTGTTCAGAATGTGGTTTTGAGGTCCGGAGTAGAATTAGGCTTGAATTGGCAAAATTGAGTTTTTGGCAATTTCCGGTCGGTGGTGGAGAATAGGCTATCGGGGTCAAAATAAGATTCCAAAAGTTGGAACAGGTTCATAGTTTCATTTTGGATGTGTGTGCAAAGTTGCAGGTCAATCAGACTTGTTTTGGGTGGTTTCGGCATCATTGGCGAAATTTAGAAGTTTCTAAGTTCTTAGGCTTGAATCCGAGGTGAATTTTGTGTTTTGGCGTAGTTTTCAGTGTTTTGAAGGCTCGACTGAGTTTGAATAAGGTTATGGGATGTGTTGGCATATTTGGTTGAGGTCCCGAGGGCCTCAGGTGAGTTTTGGGGTGTTAACGGACCAATTCGTTGCTTTAGACTTGGCAGATTTGCTGGTGTTGTTCCAGAAAAATCTTGTTCATCGCGTTCGCGGTGGGATCCCGCTTCGCGAAGAGAAAATAGTGGAGCTGAGATTTTTGTTCTATGCGTTCACGAGGAGGAGGACGCGAACGCGGAGGTTTGGGGGAATTGTTCAATGCGTTCGCTCTTAGAGGGTCGCGTTCGCGAAGGGTAGCTGGCAGCTGGGGACCCCAGGTCCCTTGGTCTATGCGTTCGCGATGGGTTGAACGCGTTCGTGGAGGCTCGAGGGGGGTAAAGCTTTGCGTTCGCGAAGCACTGGCCGCGTTCACGATGTGTAATTTTGGAGGCAGGCGAGATTAGCCTACGCGAACACGAGAGTTCGGCCGCGTTCGCGTAGAAGGAATCTGGGTAGAAGGTATAAAAACCCATTTCGCGATTTTTAGCCCATTTCTTATCATTTTTGAACGGATTTGCAACTTTTTAAGAGGGATTGAAGAGGGAATCGAAGGGAAACACTTGGAGGTAAGGTTTTTGAACTCAATACTCGATTCTATGTTGATTTCTAACAAATTAGACATGAAATTAGTAGGTTTTAAACCCTAAAATTGGGGAATTAGGGGACCTTTGAATGGGGATTTGAGGGGCCATTTGAGGTCCGATTTTGATGTTCTTGGTATGTATAGACTCGTGGAAGGATAAGGATTCTTGTGATGTGATTTTTATCAAATTTTGAGATGTGGGCCCGGGGGTCGGGTTTGCCTATTTCGGGATTTTTGGTTAATTTTGATAATTTTCGAATGGGCTTTGATCCTTAGCATATATTGATGATGTAAATATTATTTTGGTTAGATTTGGAGAAATCGGAGGCTGAGTCAAGAAGCAAGAGCATCGCAGATTAGTATTTGGGTCAGTTTGAGGTAAGTAATGACTGTAAATCTTGTCCTGAGGGTATGAAACCCCGGACCTTGTATTTTATCACTATTTTGGAGTTGCCCACATGCTAGATGACGACTGTGTGTCCTGAACTGTAAGGGGATTGTGACACGGTCCGTCCCGTGGCAAATATTAAGTTGCGTATTTGATTCTAAATCGTAAGATCGTTCATGTTTTAAGACTTACTATATTTTGGGATGTACGCCATGTTTGAGGCCTTGTGCTGACCTGTTTGGACCCATTGAGGGTTGTTTACTGTTATTCCTCACTGTGTTGACTTATGATTTACACTCAGTTATATCATGTTTAACTGATTTCGAAATTCAGTCTTATTTACATTATTTTGTGATATAAAAATGATGTTTTGGGTCGAGTACCCCATTTTATTGATAGCCCGAGTGGCTGTTTGAGAGATTTCTGACTGAGTGTGGTTGAGGGCCTATGTTGTGAGTGTCACACCTCCTTTTTCACTACCCTCGGATTAATGAAGGGGTAATGAGGGAGTTTTTCCAATTAAAGTGACATTAATCAAATTTGGGATTATTTATTTATTTTTCAGAGTCGCCACTTGGGATAATTGTTATGGTGTCCCAAGTCACCGATTTATTTTTTAGAATCCCAAATCGAGGAATTTAACTCTGTTTTGATTTGTCTGCGACCAGAAATCCGAGTAAGGAATTCTGTTAACCCGGAAGAAGGTGTTAGGCATTCCCGAGTTCCGTGGTTCTAGCACAGTCGCTTAACTACTATTGTTTGGCCTAAATTATCTGATTATTTACGTGTTTTATCCCATTGCATATTTAAACTCTTTGAAATTTAGCCGCTTTTGATAAGTATGAATTTATCTTGAAAACGAGTCACGAGAACGTGCACTTGTTATGCTTTTGCACATGTTACAATTACGCCACATGAAATGCACCCGTAATTGCAACATGTGATTTTAATATAGTTTTAAGTTGAGGTCGGGGACATGAGTTGCCACACCCGAGTGTAGATTACGAGATCAAGACTAATGGTCATGACAGTTTATAATGCCTGTTTTGAGGTGATGTTTAATTATTCTTCACGTTTTCTATTTGAAGGAGCATTTTTAGTTTTGAGGTCGGTTAGGACGTATATGGATTTATTTTGGACAAGTTACGTTGGCGTACACTTGTTGATTTTGAGCACATGGCAAACACGTCACATGGAATGCACCCGTGAGTGCTACGTGCGATTTTATTATTGTTTTAAGGTGGAGTCGGGAGCACAAGTTGCCACACCCGAATGTAGATTACGTAATCGTGACTGTGCCATGGGAGCTATACCCATAGCAACGATGATTTATTAATCGAGCACAAGAAAGAGCACTTATTTAATCAAACATGACCACAAGAATATTACTTCTGTGCATGGGATGCAAAGGAACATTAAGAATTCTTTAGTGAGGCAAAACGAAAATATCCCTTAAAACAAACCAAAGTGACAATTTTAAAGTATGAATGACATGCTGGATAACATGACCAATAGTGCCAAATTATGCTCTCAAAAATTTGATCTAGAAAGCATGGAAACAAACAGTGGTCCGTAGTTCCTTAAACATTCAGATATTTTTGTCTTTCACTTGGTAATCTAAGCAAATCGAAAAATCTTCACAATTTGTTACATATATAAATCAGTTGAAAGGGAGCAAACCAACAATGTTGAAAACCTCTATTTTAACAGATTAGAATGAACCTTGATTTTTCAAATTAATGCTGAAACCCTCTATTTTAGCAGATTAGAATGAACCTTGATCTTTCGAGTTCAACCAGTGTAATCCACACTCACAGGTGACCCGTACAAACTGATTTGGCTCTAATCAATTGAGGATAATGTATAGATGACCAAGTCAAATTTAGATAGATAAGTCTGAAGGAAAGCCAGTGTAGCATTTTTACTCAAACACCACAAACTGAACTACTAAGCAAATAAAATAAAACATTACCATAAATACTACAACACCAAAGCAATGAGACAAAGAACTCTCCAGTGCTGTAAAAATATTAAAACACCGACTAGAGTATCCAAATTTGTTAAACCATTTTTGATGGCTACTCTCATGCTTCAATAGACTAACTTACCCACTGTTTTCCACAAAAATATCAAACACATCACATCTTAAAATCATCCGGAGTTTATGAAGAAATTTATATTTATTATCATTAAAAATACAAATAATTACAAAGTTTCTGTGTTTACCTGCTAAGCGAAGGAAATAGCTCCAAATAAAGGCGAGCAAAATAGACCACGAAGCTCAGCAAGCAATTCCAGCAAACGGCAGCGGATTTCGAACTCAAAGTGAACCCTCACACGAGTGGAATGAGCTACTGCTGACCAG
The DNA here is from genome assembly GCA_005239495.1 of Nicotiana undulata. Taxonomy (NCBI): domain Eukaryota; kingdom Viridiplantae; phylum Streptophyta; class Magnoliopsida; order Solanales; family Solanaceae; genus Nicotiana; species Nicotiana undulata. Next base: position 40,604 of record MDKH01110688.1, on the reverse strand, counting down.
ACCAACAATCAGAAGCCTCGAACAGAACATGACCACTTCGCCGAACCTCGCATTCACTCGATAGGCGAAAACGATGACAATAAGAGATGATTAACAATGGTTTCGAGCTGATTTCGGGAGTGATTTTGAAGCTGTTTTCGAGCTATTTCACACCTGATTTTTATGTCGATTTTAGGAGTATTTTGCCGGAATGTTTGGCCAGTTTTGGTGATTGCTGCTCTCTCATTTCCAACAAGTCCGCCAGCGATGGAAGTGAGGCAGAAAACGAGAGAGATGGTTGTTGAGAAGGAAGGTCTTTGGCAGCGATGGAGATTGTTAGGTTGGGGAATTAGGGGTGGGTCTCATCTCTGTGTTGTTGAAGATGAGAGGAAGAAGAGAGAAAAACGGCGCTGCTCATCCCGGGGGTCTTAGAGATTAGGTCTGATCTCCTCCCTAGGTCTTTAGGTCTAGGTTTATTTTAATAGGGGTAAAACGGGTCGGGCAGGCAGGTCGCGGGTATGTGGGTTGGGGTGTGGGAATTGGGCTGAATTTGGGGTACTGGGCCACTGATTTTGGCCCAATTTGGACACCCCTCTTTTCTCATTCTTTTAGCCACTTTTGGCTCAAATTTTAATTTAAATATATTTCTTGGCTAGCCTATGTATTTATTTTATCTAGTGATTGACTAGTGCAATTAATTGATTAATTAACCTACGGATGCAATTTTGATTTTCAGAAGATATATTTAATAATGTAACTAAATCCTAAAAATACAATTTAAACCTTAAATGGCACGAAATGAAAACGAGAAATTTTTTTATGATTTTTTCTATAATATTAAAGTAGTAAACATGCATGAAATGCAACTAAAATAAAGAAAAGTTCCTAAAATTTATTAAAATTTATTTTTGATTATTTTAAGGAGTAATTTCCATGCGGGGCAAAAATTGGGTGTTCACAGTGAGGATATTATGGGATCGGGCTGTACGTTGCAGCATGTTACAATGTTTATGATATGTGAGAGGCCGAGAGGCTGAGTGATTATGCCACGAGATGGCTTGATATTAGCGCTTGGGCTGTAGGAGCCCCTCCGGAGTCTGTACACCTCCAGTGAGAATAGGTACCTACTGAGTGCGAACGTCGAGTGGCGAGTGATTTGGGATGCATGAGTGGCTGTGAGGTAGCCTGAGGGGCTGATACCGAGTGGTTGTGAGGTCTGCTGAGTGACTGATGCTGAGTGATGATATGCCGAGGGTAGGTTATGATACATGTTTTTATCTGAAAGAGTGTTTATTAAGCCTGTCATTTTATATACTGAATCCCTTTAATTTCTATGAAAAATTAAGAACAGGATATTTTGACTGAAATCGATTTCTAAAATGTTACAAGATGTCGTATCTGTGATTTCTGAAAGAAGTGTTTCAAGTACTGTGCTTTGATGACTATTTTTACGTGTTTCATAGCCTTAGACATTATTTACTTTCATTACTACTGAGTTGGCGTACTTAAATTACTCTCTGCACCTTGTGTGCAGATTCAGGTGATGGGTCTGAGCGCTAGCTATTTCGCATTCTCTTGGAGTCGGTTTCGGGATTTTGAGGTAGTTGTTCGGCGTCCGCAGCATACCTTTTCCCCTTCTTATCCTGTCATTCGCTATCATTTCCTAGAACTGGTTGTAGTAATGAAATAGTAGTACATTGTACCGTTTCTTAGATGCTCATGACGGTTGACTCCAGGTTTTGGGGCAATGTCTAAATTGTTTTATTCATCTTTGTTGCTTTGAATTGTTAAACCGGAAAATTTTATGAAATATCGAACAACTTTGAATTAAATGGGAAGTATTATGTGCTATTTTGAGGTAGATTGGCTAGCCTAGTATCATGATAGGCGCCATCACAACCAATTTAGGTTTGGGGTCGTGACAATACCGTGACATTAACAAGCTGTACCAGCTGTATATCTTTGTAATAAATACTTATGTACTATGTTTGAATTCCCCTCTCCTATAAAAAGGGGACCCTTATCATTTCTTACACACATGATATTGAATACAAAAACATTCTCCACTATCATCTCCTTTAATTTATTGCTTACATTTATTGTGTTTTATTTATTGTTCTTCATTTAGAACTTATCATTGATCATAATAGCCGCCTTTGAGGCTCTTAGAACTGTTATAGCTTCTTCGATCATCCATCGCTAATATTGAGCCTCGACTTCGAGGTCCTATCTCGGCCAACCCGAGGCCCCGATTTAAGGCAGTCTGGTTTGCCTATCTCTATTCCCTTTTTACTCTTATCTCATTCCCCTCACTCATACTTAATATCTACTTCTTAACTAGTATTGAAATAAATCACGTATTTTTAGAACCACAAATCAAATTTAATTGTAATAACCATTTTCAAGGTAAAATGTTTGGAGCCCACCATGGGGCTAAAAATAATAGTGATTGTTTTAGTGCTGGTTTACTGAAAATCACAAATTATTCTTCACACTTTCTCTTGTCCAAGAATTTTTGATTTCAGGTCAAAATATCTAACTCAGTAAATGCACATGAAAACAACGGCTCTAAGGACCATGGAGAGAATGTTGTAGTTGTTTCAGGCACTGGTGTACCACTACAAAACCCTGAGAACACGCTAGAGCCAATTCCCATGGACGTGGGCTCGCGTAATGCCCAACATGTCAATATAAACTCTCAGAATGGCGGCTGTGCGCGCCGAGAAAACGAACAGGAGGTTCAGAAAACTCCAGCTCGGGAGGAAAGAGAGGTTAGCCTTCACGTCATTTTTGAAATGTTGCAGGCACAACAATTGGCGATTGCTCAGCTGCAAAGCCATAAAAAAAACTCCAAGTACAGCAGAACCGGAAACGACTCCTCGAGTCGAACCAACACCAGAGAGGTCGAACGACAACGGATCAGCAGTCGACCCTGCCATTATAAAGATGCTCGAGGACCTCACAAAGAGTATCAAATCGGGTGAAAAGAAGATAGAAGCCAAGGACAAAAAGGTGGAAACCTACAATTCAAGAGTCGACCAGATATTAGGCGCACCCCAATTCTAAAGGGTGTAGATTCAAAGAAATTTTTGCAAAGGTCGTTCCCGTCAAGTGCGTTTCCGAAACCTTCAGAATTCCTAATCTCCCGAAGTACAATGGGACCTCGAACCTCAACGAGCACATCACTGCCTACACTTGTGACGTGAAGGGAAATGACTTGAAGGAGGACGAGATTGAGTCTATCCTGTTGAAAACGTTCAGAGAAACGTTATCAAAGGAGGATATGATGTGGTATAACAACCTAACCCCGAATGCTGGCAGATTCTTTTATAAAGTCACACACCGGTGCCATCAAGGTTTCTACAAGGAAATCTGACGTCTTCAAAATCAAGCAGAGAAAAAACGAGATGCTACGGGAATTTATATCTCGCTTTCAAATGGAGCGAATGGAATTATCACCGGTCTCCGATGACTGGGCAGTGCAAGACTTCACCCAAGGCTTCAATGATCGAAGCTCGATAGCTTCGAAGCAACTAAAGCAAAACTTGGTAGAGTATCCCGTCGTCTCTTGGGCGAATTTCCACAACCGATATCAATCAAAGATTAGGGCCGAAGACGAAAAGCTGGGAGCCCTCTCGGGCTCGGTATACCCTAGAAGGCTCCTGGAAAAGGAACCATGTCCAAGCAAGGAAAGGTACCAGCCATACACCGAAGATCGAAGAAACGCCCCAAGGCGTAACATACCTCGCAACGACCACAGGACGGATCGAGGTCAGAATCCTCGAGGACTTGTGAGCAGAACCGGCCTCGACAGACAAGCAGGACCGGTTGAGGAACCCCTATTATCTGAGTACAATTTCAACATTGATGTTTCAGACAACGTATCTGCCATAGGTAAATCAAAGACGCCAGGTGGCCGAAACCCATACTATTAGATCCATCGCAAAGGAACCATTACTTGTTATGCGAGTTTCATGGCACACACGCTTATAGGACCAAAGATTGCAGACATCTCCGGGAGGAAGTAGCCCGACTAATCAACAAAGGGAACCTCTGAGAGTTCCTCAGCGACCAAGCTAAAAATCAATTTCGGGAAAGGGAGGCAAACAGGAACAATGAAGCAGGAGAGCCACAACAAGTCATCCACATAATAATGGGAGGAATCGACATCCAATAGGAACCCGTTGTCAGACGAACAAAAATATCCATCACCAGGGAAAAGCGAACTCGGGGTTACGTACCCGAGGAGGCTCTCACATTCAGCGATGAGGACATCGAGACCCTGTCTCAACCTCACAATGACACATTGGTAATTTCTTTTCTTGTTGATACATTTCAAATTAAACGTGTGCTAGTGGATCCAGGTATCTCAGCCAACGTAATCCGGTCGAGGGTGGTGGAGCAACTCAGACTGATCCACCAAATCGTGCCCGCCTTTTGAGTCCTCAATGGATTCAACATGGCGAGCGAGAAAACGAAAGGGGAGATCACCTTCTCAGTCAACGTGGTCGGCGCAACCCAAAATACCAAGTTTCATGTCATCGAAGGAGAAATGAGGTACAATGCTTTGCTCGAAAAGCCATGGATACGCTGCATGAGAGCAGTGCCTTTAACCCTTCATCAAATGATGAAGTTTCCGACAAAGGACGGAATAAAAATTGTATACGGGGATCAGAACGCAGCAAGGGAGATGTACGCGGTGCACGATGTGGCACCGGCATCAATACCTTCTACATCGAAGGAGCTAAAGGATAAGCAGACAACTAAGTAGCAATCACAAGCTACATCCTCGACCGCACCCGATTTAATAAGCAAAGGACCGAACCATGTCCTCGGGACAAGTGGTTGAAGCATATCGAGGCTCTAGCGCCATCACCGCTAAGGTATGACTGTCTCCTTTTTGTTTACGTTTTACAGCTAACCTATGTGCATGTGTCCGATTAAAGAATCGAAGAACCTTCCAGCTCGAAGACCTTAGGTTTTAAAGCATGCGTCGCGCTCTTTTTCTCTTAGATCGGATTTTATCCCAAATGGGTTTTACCGACGAGGTTTTTAACGAGGCAACACCTATATTCTACCTAAGGAAGACTCAGCAAGTATTCAAGTCTTCTCTTAAATCAACCTTGAATACTGGGGGGGCATCCCCCCAGGGGATCACCTCATCGGGGAAATCAAAACAAGCCAAAGAAGGTGTCGGTAGGCAAATGATGTATTGGGCCAAACAGTCAAACGAACCGTGTCCGCTTAGAATAATCGAGCCCTCGACGACAACTATGTATACTTGTACCAAGTAATCAAAGGAGTTTCTTTTACCATCAAAAACTTTGCGAAGTTGCTATTATTACAAGGAAAGGATCAAGGGCAAAAACACTTTCGATGTCTCGGGGACTATCGTCGACTGTCACCCCATCAAGCTATCAAAGCTCGTGGCGATAAGACCCCGAGTGGGCAACCTCGAGCCCGAAAGCCCTCTATACGACGACAACAAATCTGTAAGTCCTACAGGCGTGATCAAAACTATAAGACCTCAAGTAAGGCATGTCCAAAGTATAAAACCTTACAAAAGGCATAATCCCGATCTTAAAGCCAAGGCTATATATTCGAACTTGTAAGACCCCTATAAAGGCATACCCTTGATATAGACGCCGAGACTACCTCACTCGGGGACTAAAAGGCTATGGCCAAACACAATAACTACGGTCCTAAGGCTCCGACCAAACACAACGACTATGATCAAAAGGCTACGGCCAAACACAATGACTATGGTCATAAGGCTCCGGCCAAACACAACGACTACTGTCAAAAGGCTACGGCCAAACACAATGACTACGGTCATAGGGCTCCGACCAAACAAAACGACAATGGTCAAAAGGCCACGACCAAACTAACACGACTCGTGGATGCCCAACCGTCGCCATAAAATCACAAATACTTCGAAAAGAATCGGTTAATAAAGCTACCCTCAGCATAAAGAAAAAGAGCTTCGATCATATCAACTCCAACAATGAAAGGGCTTCGAGATAATTCATCCATCGAGCGACACCTCCCGAGGTGCTCATGTACTGTCACACAACGACTCACAATCGAGGTTCTTATCGAACCGTTGAAGAGTCGAACAAACACAAAAACTTCAAAAAACCTGTATCGAGGGAAAAATACAGCCATACTGAGAAGGTCATATCAACCCAACGCATAAGAGCCTAAGCGCTAGCCTAAAGAGCCTCAAGGCTAATTCAAAAACCTAAGGGTCGATGAGCTCGAGTTGAAACCCGACTCGAGGACTGAGCCCTAAACGGTTAACTAAAAAGTGCCTAAGGGCCAATGCATGAGAGCCTACGGGCCAGCCTAAAAGGCCTTAGGGCCTATCTATAAACCTAAGGGTTTTCTCACCCCAAAGTCTAATTCGTTGGACCAACTATCGACAATTGAAATTCAAGACAAAAAGGTAATGGATACAAGCAAATTAAAAGTATCAAAGGAATTTTCATACACGCGTATTACAAATATACATTCACCAGTGCTCCCACAGGGAGTCTTATACAAAGCAGAAAGAAAAAACCTAGACTACTTTCCCTTCGACGACTGCGGCTCTATCGGCCTCTTCTTCATTATCCTCAAAATCAGATACGAGAAATTTGGTGTCGTATTCATCTGCCCTAGCCTACTCTATCTCTTCCAAAAGATTGAAGCCCCTAGCGTGGATCTCTTCGAGAGTTTCCCTTCGGGATCTGCATTGGGCATAGTCACTTCTCCTGCTCTCACAATCATAAGCCCCTCTCAACTCGGCTCAAGCATCGGCATCATCTTTTAAATACATGGCAACCTTTTTGTCGGCCTTATCTTGGATCTCACCAGCTTCAACCCGGGCATCCACGACTTCGACCTTCATCTTCAAAAGGTCAGACTAGAGCCTTGCAATCCTGCTCGTCTGGACCGAGCCGTTCTCACGAGCATTCCGGAGTTGCACCTCGAGGGATGAAAACTTGGCCAGAACATTCTTCTTGGCTGCAACTTGGGCATCGATCTGAGCCCTGAGATCACAACATTCATGGTTGACTTGGCCAGCTTTTCCCCATAGGCGTTCCAAGCCCTCTGTCTTTCTCTACAGCTGTAATATCAAAATGTTAATCACAGAAGATAGGAGTAGAAACATGCATGTCCTCAAAACTAAGGATACTTGTCCCTCGAGGTGGCCTGCGTAGCTCTGGCTACGATCAATTTCACAACGGAGGTGTATCAACTCTTTGGATCTTTTATCACATTAGATCCTGAGGGACTTTTCCCCGTTCAAGGCTCTTCGCAACCAAGCCTCGCAGCGGAGCAACTCGGACTTGAGCTTGTCAAAAGCCTATGAAAAAGAAGCTCCGGTCAGAAAATGAGAAAGAGCTAAAAAAATCGCGGAGATCATCGAAGCTTACCGAAGAACAGAACCGTTGAGCCTCCTCGAAGGCTGAGCGAGCATCTTCGGGTACGGCCTCTTTGGCCGCAGATGAATCGTCCCTAGATGGGACATAATCATTCGGGGCCCCGCTCCCATCAGGCGGCCCCTGTCCCCGAACATCCCTCGAAATAACTTCGACGGGAGAAGAAAACGACGGCAGAAGACCTTTCTCCCTCGAAGTACCTTCGACGGGGAAGGTGGCAGTGGCAAATGAGGAATCACTCTCCCGATGCTGGAAACCTCGGGCTTGACAGGATCGGCTTCATCGACCTTACGCCTCCGCGCGAACCTTGCCTTGCTGTGAATTTCCTCACCCATCGAGGGCTCTTTTCATTTATTACCCATCGGCCCCAAAGCCAACGACCCTTCCTCTTCTCCAAGTGGACATGGTCTCATCTCGGAGAGTTCTCCAATGCATGCAGTCAAGAAGTTAATAGAAAGGAAACATTTTCCTAAGAGAAAGAAGTTTACGACACTTTCCATGGTGTTCGGCCTCCCATCCACCCTTCGACAGGTCTCTCCACTTACGTTCATCGTAAGTCGAGCATGCCGCCAATCTCCGAGTCCAACCTGCCAGGTTGGGGACCTCAAATGGAAGCCATGGAGTTGCTGCAAAAAGGAAAAGAAAACGTTATCATAGAGTCCGACCCACTATGAACAGAATGACAAAAGCACGAGTGTACCACTTACGCGTGAAATTCCATTTCTCAAGAAAGGGCATGAACTCCACCGGATTATATAGGTGGTACGCACTCAGACAAATCGACCCATCCACCCTCGGTTCCCTTCTTCTTTGTCGCTGGCAATAAGGGGCTTGATGGATCGATGTCGGAGAGTGATCAAGCCCCGATAGTGCGAGGGTCGGTACAATCTAATGAGATGACTAAGGGTGAACACGAGCCCAGCCTTCTCCGCGAAGAACCTCATAATCAGCACTATCCTCCAGGAAGATGGATGAACCGGTGCTAGGGTAACCAGATATCTCCTACACAAGTCGATCACGACTCTGTCAAGAGGGCTACGTTCAAAAAACCCTCTACGTGGGCCATGATATCCTCTTCCGAGGAAGGTACCTGCAGTACCACTTCTTCTCCCCATCCGCACTCTCTCCTCACTGCCTCGAGTTGTTCTTCTTCTATTGACGGGATGAACCTTGATGCATACTCCCGATGGCCTAACGCCGACGGTGTACCATCGACCGTGCAGGAAGCGGAGGTAGAACTCTCCTCTTCTTGGTGCGCGGATTCTGGCATAGCAGCCATAACTACTTTGGCACAAGGAGAGGGAGATGAAAACTAAAGGAAAAACTGTAAACTAAAATGACAAAAGAATTGGTGCAAGAGGAAAAAGCTTTACGAAAAGAACAACAGCTCAAGATGGCAAAGTCCTCAAGTGGGAGGAAAACCAATACATACATAGAGCAAGCGGCGACGGTTCTCTTACCTTGAAGGCCAATTAATTCTGACCATGCCATTAACACTTTTGGGGAAATGTACCGGTAGGACCACCTCGGTCACTTCACAAGTCATGTCATTTAGATGACACTGTCACGCAACGTTCGAAGGACCAAGGTCCTCAATCCAGCCTCGAGATGGTGCTCGATCTCGAGGACCCGTGTTACTATAATTAAAAGCTCTAGGAGCTTCCAATATCAATCTAGCCTCAAGATGGTACCCAATCTCGAGGATCCCTGTCTCTACAAGAATGGGCTCTAAAAGATCTATCAGCTCAGCCTCGAGATGGTGCCCGATCTCGAGGATCTCTGCTACAATAATTACAAACTCTAAGGAGCCATCAATATCGATCTAGGCTCAAGATGGTGCCCAACCTCGAGGATCCATATATATATCTATAATTGTGAGCTCTAGGGAGCCGCCTACGTTAGTCTAATCTCAAGATGGTGCTCAACCTCGAAGGTCTCTATTATATTAATAGGCTCCGAAGAGCCATCCGTATCGGCCTACCCCCAAGATGGTGCCCGATTTCGAGGATCTCTATTATTCCAAGTATAAATTCTAAGAAGAACTATCAAGATTCAAATACCGATCTGGCCCCGAGATGGTGCCCAATCTCGAGGGCCTCTATTGGTCTAAGTACGGGTTCTAAAGAGCCGACATCAAAATTCGAAAGATTGTCGGTGCATCGAAAAATAAAAGACTTGGAGCAGAAAATTCCTTTTGCATTCACAAAAATGTATTTATAAAACGTGTCTTTACAAAGATCCCCCGAGGAGCCCATATACAAAAGAAAAGGAAAAAGAAAACAAAAATAGTGAAGCGAGTCTATTCCTCGCCTTCACTGCTATCTGAGCTACTACCGGAGCCGCTATCAGAGCCCTCGTCCGAGGAAGTTGAATGTGCTGATTCTTCCTCTAAGGTCATAGCCTTCTCAATCTCAGCAGAGAGATCGTCACCTTTGGCACTTTCTTCTTCGAGGGCCTGCCTCCTAGCTTGTACACGCACATGAGCAATGGCCCGAGCCAGTTTGAGGCGGGCCTCTTCGGATATCTGCCTAGCTCGATCATTGGCAGTAACTGCATCTCTTTTATATAAGGCCACATGCTTGTCGGCCTCAGACTTGGCCGCAGACAATGAAGTGGCCTCCTCTTGGGAACTCCGAAGAAGATCTTGGGTCAAGGTCAACTCTCCCCGTAGAAGATCCCTCTCCGGGACACGACCTCATCCTGCTTCTTCAGAATGAGGACTTCGGCTTCCTTGGCTGCGACCTCCTCCTGAAGTTGCCTCACCAAGGCACTCTTCTGCTCGATCTGTAAAGTCAAATCAAGATGGTAAATACCAAACTATAAATAACAAAACAGACTCATGAGCGCTATGTTACCTGATCGGCGAAGCTACTTCGCTACTGATGCACTAATTCCAGACTGGTCTGGAGCTTATTCAACTCCTCTTCTTTCCGGGTAGAGGAGGCCTTCGATTCACTCAGCTACGAGGAGAGCTTATCGAGCTCCTCCTCGCAAAAGCAAGCTCATCATTCAGCTTCGATAAATCTTGGCCATACAAATTCTGGGCCTGCGACGCGAAGGAGGAATGTTATATAAACAAGAATAAGAATCTGAAGCACAAACTGTGCATCAAGAAAGTCACCTGCTTTTGAAGCCTCTCAACTCCCTCGAGAGCGGAGGAGGCATTGAGATCTTCCCCCTCCTCCTCAACGCCTTCAAAATAATCTTTGAAAGCATCATCATCTTCCCGAGAGATATTCACATCGGCGGTGCCCTTATTCAGCGCGTCCCTTATTTCCCATGGGGAAAACGAAGGGCCCAAATTGAAGCCGCCCACAACATCGATACCAAGCTCTCCAAACTCATAGATACGGACTGTACCATGTCCTACGAATGGCTCGGGGACTGCACCTAGGTTTTCCTCGAGGGTCCTCTCCGCACAAGGTTGTTCCATATCAGCCGCCTCCGATTCGGAAACCCGAGGCTCAACAGTATTTTAAGCGTTCGCGCTCCGTCTTACCCTTTGTAACAAAGGGCGGTCATCCTCATCTTCGTCTGTGGAACGAATACTTGCAGCAACATCCGAAGTCGAGACCGTGGCATTAGTCTTGGGCTTGCAGACCTTGGGCTTCTTTGATTTAGGAGATTCAGCCGATGCCTCCTTCTTCCTCTTCTTTCCCTTATCGGGCTTCGATACCTCTTTTTCACTGGGAGGAGGCGGTCTCATCGACAGACTGTCCCCTAGACCTACATTTGCATATTATATCAAATCTTCTGCCATAAAGGAAACTTATTTGAAATTTGGCAACGACCGCAAGAAGAACTTACCATGGTTTTTGGTCAACCACCGAGTCTTGGCCAAATCACGCCAAGATCGCTTGTTGTACGGAAAGATAGAATCTATTTGGTTGATCCACCCCAATAGGTTCTGAACCGTCTGGGGAACCAAACGGTGGTTGCATAATCAAAACAAATCAATTCAGAAGAAGGAGAAGGAGCAATAAAATGTATTCGAGGTAGTCACACTTACGCCTCATGTTCCATTCCTCCGGGAATGGCATCCTATCTTCATAGATGACGTCCGAGGTTCTCACTCTGACGAACCAGATCATCCATCCTCGGTCTTTGTATTTATCGATGCTCGCGAAGAACATCTTTCCGGACCAATGTTGTAGCTTGATTAAACCCTCTCAGAAGAGACAGGGGCTATACAATCTTATCAAGTGGTCGAGGGTGAAGGTCATCCCCTCAATTCGGTTGGTGAAATATCGGAGCATATATACGATCCTCCAGAAGGAAGGATATATCTGGTCGAGTTTCACTCAGTACTGACGGCAAAAGTCAAGTATCACCGGGTCTATCGGCGGAGAGGAAGACTCTACAGGACCTAGAGTGAATGGGTATGTGTACACGCTGAGGACGCCAGCTTTGTGCGTCGCTATGCTTTCCTCAGCTTCAAGGATTTCTATTTGTACCGCCTCCCCCCAACGCCAATCCATCTTTACTCTCTCCACCTTGGTCACCACACTGCTGTACCGAGACATGGGCTCGCATCGGCGCGGTGTATAAGGAGGTCTATCGATGGTAAAGTCAGAGATGGTATCGAAAGGACCTGGAATACATTGTTCAATACTCGGTGGTGTTTTTGGTTTGCCCTTGGACGGGCATGCAGAAGAAGAGGTGCCCTCTTTCTGGGGTATCGTCTTAAAAGTTTTCGCCATAACTATGGAAGGGTTTTAAGAAAGAATATGAAGAAGTAAGCACATAGATAAGATGAATGCAGGAGATGATGAATTTAGCACTAAAACTTGAAGGTGTTGTAAAAGTATGAATGATAAACACCTGAGGTATTTATAGAAGCTGTTTGGGAAAAGTTTGAGAAGTTGGAAAGTCGAACTAAAATGGTTCATGGGCTTCTCGATAGTCGTGCTGACGGCAACCCCCACGCAGCTTTTGAGTCGGTTCATTTAATGTTTTGGCAAGGCTGATGTCATGATGGAAATGTCGAATAGGCAAGAGTTGAAAACCATTTCTTATCATTTCACTCTAAGAAATGCGGGGACTATCTGTACACGGCTAAAATCGAAGAGACCAATTTTATGATTATTGTGGATTTCCATTGACCGCCTACAGGAGGCTCGAGGCACAACTCGAAGTTTGGCCCTGAGGGTTCCTTATGCGTGACCTCTGGGCAATATAAATCGGTGTCTATCATGGACGACCCGGAAGCTCCCGAGAGGTACGTGGTTAAAGTTGACCAGGTTTGCAAGAATAGTACAAGTCCGTACCGTGACATTAAAAAGTTGTACCAGCTGTATATCTTTGTAAAAAATGCTTATGTACTATGTTTTTCCCCATCTCCTATAAAAAAAGGTACCCTTATCATTTCTTGCACACAAGATATTGAATACAAAAACATTCTCCACTATCAGCTCCTTTAATTTATTGCTTACATTTATTGTGTTTCATTTATTGTTATTCATTTAGTACTTGTCATTGACCATAAATAGCTGCCTTCGAGGCTCTTAGAACTGTTATAGCTTCTTCGATCATCCATCACTAATACCTAGCCTCGACCTCGAGGTCCTATCTCGTCCAACTCGAGGCCCCGATTTAAGGCAGTATGGTTTGCTTATATTTGTTCCCTTTTACTCTTATCGCATTCCCCTTACTCATATATAATATCTACTGCTTAATAACTAGTATTGAAATAAATCACGTATTTTTAGAACCACAAATAAAATTTAATTGTAATTACAATTTTCAAGGTAAACAACGGCGACTAGGGAGTTGAGACCCTATGTCTAAAAATCATCAACTAGGGAGTAGAGACCCCATGTTTGAAAATCATCAACTAGGGAGTGGAGACCCTATGTTGGAAAATCGTCAACTAGGGAGTGGAGACCGTATGTTGGAAAGGCGACTAGGGAGTGGAGACCCTATGTCCAAAAATCATTAACGAGGGAGTGGAGACCCCATGTTGGAAAATCATCAACTAGGGAGTGTCGACCCTATGTTGGAAAGTCGACTAGGGAGTGGAGACCCAATGTCTAAAAATCATCAACTAGGAAGCATAGACCCTATGTTGGAAAATGCAGCTAGGGATTGGAGACCCTATACTACCTGATTTTGAATTTTCCTTATTTTCTTTCTTTTCATTTAAATTTCTTCATCATTTTTTTAAGATAAAGTAAAGTGCAGGAAATAATTTGGAGGATACTTCCCTTTTGGAGTAATTATTGTTGCGGAGCTATTTTAGTCTCTGCGCGATTTTATTTGTTGCACTTGCTTCTGGAAAGGTTGCTTTGAATTACACTTTTTTCCTATTTTTCAAATAAAGAACAATTTGTCAGTTTGAAACATTAGTTGGTTTTTTGGCCTTGAATGTTTCAGTCACTTGATCTCGGCCCGACTTCTTTGATGAAGATCTCGACTGCAACTGTTTGTTCCCTGAGGACCGATTTCATTTCTAGCCCTGGAGAAAACTTGGCTTTTCCAGAACTTTACCATGATAGTTAATCACGTGGGACGTAACATTTTTCAACTGTATTTCGCCTTCGGGGGCATTTGACTTTGATTTCCTTTCTTTTCAGGAGTTTTTTATGTCAAAGCATCGACTATCATGGCCAGTCAAAGTCGACTTGATGCACTTGTCGAGGCTGGGTGCCTTCTTGAATATTGGCTCGTACCAAACAAAAACAATGTATATTAATCTTTCCATCCTTTCTTTGTCTTGGCTTCAGAACAGAATTAGACCAAAAGGGGTTCAAAGAAAAACAAACAATTAAATGGACAAATGTACTTAGACGATAGGTATCCCTTTCGGGGAAAGTAAAGAAGGACTTATCTGGAGTGCATGCGGACTTCAATGAACATGACATGCCTCTTGGATGCCTGATCTGTGTAAACCGGCAAACTCTCAGAAATTTATCACAACGTATGCCTCAAAATTGAGAAACCTTGCCAAGACTCTATCGATGCCGATGGTTGTGATGATCATCTTTTTTATCAGTGGTGCCCTTTGCGGGTTTTCACTAGCTTACCTATCTCATTTCTCTTCTCACTGTCAACTTATAGTGCTCTTTGCGAGTTTTCACTAACAAGACTCTCTCATTTTTCTCTGCTTACCATCGCCTTACAATGCCCGTGAGGGTTTTCACCGATAAGACTCTCTCATGTCATTTCTCTCATTTGGTTGTATCAGATCCAAGTAACTGTATCCTCCAATTTTGAACATCTTTGGCGATCGATCAGAAGGACTTGAACATGGTTTTTGGTAAAAAATGATTTGGATTGAATTACAACTTGGAACCTTTCGGATGACACCATCGCCGAACCATTATAACATCTGCCCCAGTTTCACTTTTGGATGAATTTGGATATTTGTTTTGGTGTGATTGAATCCCAGAAAGAGGCTGCCTACGTATCCTTTCGGAATCAAGTCAAATGTAGTTCAAGGAACTTTTTTTTTGCTTTTTCTTCTGTTTTGCTTTTTCTTTTAATTTAATTTATTTTACATGACTTTCAGGTTCCAAAGAGGGTGGTCAAGAAAAAGGGAATTGGCTCAAAGGGTTTGCAAGGGTTGATACTGTTTGGGTAGAGAGAATGAATGCCTTCGTCATCCCAATTAGAGAGTATTAAAATCGTGAAAAGGTTTAAACATAATACCTTTTGACCGCATCCGCATTGATAGCTGTTTTGGGGTCATTTATGTCACGCACCAAACTCGAAGGACGAGACCGGCGCCTAACCGGATGAACCCAGTCAAGCCCACCTTGATTGCCTTTCCTACCTAACGTATTACCTCGTGTTCATAACATACATTATTACATGTGAGTTAGCCGAATTCAGAGTCATAGTACCCTTTTACAACATAATTCCATTTTTTCCCTCTTTTAGCATCTCAACGATTGATATCCAAACATAAATAATACATACATAACTTTTCCAACATGAACCACGATTTTCGAGTACGTACTATTACTACCCAAAAATACATATATACACCCACATCATGTCTATGGATCCTCTACGAATACTAGGGGTTTTACATAACTTGCCGGCAATAAGGCCTCGGCTAAACCTTTACAACATAAGCAAAAGAAGGTGGTATAATCCACACACGGCCCCAAGGAGAAGAGGGGCTCACCACAACTGCTGAAGAGATGAAGAGGAGGCACCACTAACGGCGGGCTGAGCTACCTGCTATGAAACAACCTACATCCATATAAAAGATGTAGCGCCCCCGACAAAAGGGACGTTAGTACTATGGAATAGTACTAGTATGCGTGAACAAACTTTACCCTAAGTACAATCAAGAAATACAAAGATAAGAGACAGTTAATAGAACCAATAAGTATTGCACAGAACCAGAAACAACCAAAATCAAGAGTTTCACAGATTCCCCTTTTCTTTTTCAACACCACCATATTCAAGAGTTTCATAGATTTTCATTTCAATGTGATCACATTCCATCCTTATTACCCCGGCCACCCTTATTACCTCGGCCACCCTTATCACCTTCACTCACCCTTATTACCTCGTCCACACTTATTACTCCGTGTTGCGGCATGCAACCCGATCCCACCAGGAAATCAACAATCACCACCAATATAAATCACAAGGATCTTCATCATAAAGAACATAAGTTCATATCAACCAACAACTATGTGAAATCAAGGCACAATGATCATTACCAATCAGTAATTCATATATGGTGTTTCCACAATCATTTAACTCAATAAAATTAGTCCATATTTGCTTTCTTCATTTGCTACATATCCTTTAGCACTTTGATACGTTCAACAATGTATTTAATAGCAACATCAACAAATAATTCAATCACAAAGATTCTCATCATCAAGGATATTCATTCGTAACAACCAAATAACCATATGAAATCAAGTGCACATAAATATTTATCCAACAGTGAGTCATATACGGTATGCCATCAACATATAGCTCAATTAGTTTATCCACGTTTCCTTTCCGTTATTTACTACACAGCATTTTGCACTTAGATACATTCAACAATTGGATTCTTTATCATTTCTTTCGTTTGGTAGTACATCCTTTCATACCGAGGTATTCAATAGTTAACGAGCTTTGCACATGATAGAGTAAGCACAAGGAATCACCATTTTTCACCATCTCATATAGCACGGTGTTATGGCAATCAACTAGGACAATCAGAGAATAGAATCTTAAGTCTCAACACATTAGAACAATAAATTCACATATTCTCAAACAAAGTACACATACTGTATGCTCGGACACCAACAAGAGGATTCTACAAAGGTTAAAGTTAGCCATACATACCTTGTGTCGAATTTTCCCCTTTTAATTTCTATCACAAATCACCAGACCGTCAAGCAACGTCAATCTAATTCATAATGTAAACATTAATCTTAGAATTGGGAGCCATGAACACAATTCGTACTTGTTTAGGCATTTTATTGAATGCTATGTGACCTCTTAGATTACTAACCCCTACTTTGCGAATATTTACCCTAACCCAATTCCTTTTACTAGATTGTGGCAATTAATGGACATGCATGCAAGAAAATTACTTTTATTTCAAGGACCCATTTTGGGGAGTTCCACTTATTAACCAAAATCTGGAAGTTTAAGGGAAATGGGGTGGGGACTTACCTCTTTGAGTTAGGAAGACAATAACTCGATAATTTCCGGGCTTGAGTGGTTGTGGAAAATAAAATGGATGGTGTTGAAACCCTCTCCCTCAAGAATTCTCTTTTCCTATCTCTATTCTTAGTCAGAAAATAGTTAAAAATGAAGGGGAAGGGTGTTTTCTTGAGCAGGGGGTCGGGTTTTAAAATTAGAATTTAGGAGCCCCGACACGGAATACGGTCAGGAATGCGATCGCATTCCTGCTATGCAGTCCGCATTCCTGTCGCATAATGGCCATCAAAATGGGCCAAACTGGAAATATTCTGCCCAGGTATGCGACCACTATGCGGTTCGCATACCTGTTATGCGATCGCATAGTGCGTCGAATAACCTCCCTCGCCAAAAACCACGGGGCAAGAATGCGACAGCTATGCGGTCCGCATTACCAGAATGAGATCGCATTCTGGACCGCATAGTTATCCTCCATTTGGATAGAGGCCTGTCCAGGTATGCGACCACTATGCAGTCCGCATATCTGTTATGCGATCGCATAATGCGTCGCATAACGCGCAATTCCTGGAAACTTTTATCTCTCAAATTCCGGGGTACTTTTAACTCAAAATAGGTCCATTTTTAGAATTTCTACAGTTATAACACGAGGACCTATTCAGGCATTATTTTAGACAAGAAATTTTACAGGTTTTTACATCCTCCCCCACTTAAAAATCATTCGTCCTCGAATGAGGATCGGTAAATCATTTGGTTTTTAAAACACATTATGCCAACCTCCAAATTTTCACTAACTCCGATATTTTCGGAACATTTCGCCAGAGTTTCCCTTGTAACTAGGCCTATCTACCTGTCAGAGAGCCCCCGAAACACATTTCCAATTTGATGCTACATAATGCAGTTATTCTAACAACTTGTATATAACCTTGTTACCTCAACAACTTGCATATATTCAATTGCTTCCACATTCCATATATGTACTTCAATAAATCATTACCAATCTACACTTCTATTAATCTTTTAACCATCACATGAGTTTCACATAGTTTCACTTACTCTAACCATTTGCACACACTTCAGTTATCCCATTAAATCATACATAATTCAATTCCTTCAATCCTGCTTATACATAATTTAGTCAACACCACAACGTGCATATCATCTAACTACCACATGGATTGCACAAAATTTTAGCTTGCTACAAAGAATGGCACATTACTCAAATAATCCCAACATACGCAAATATGGCACAACTTGAGATATTACAATAACAAGGAAGATCAGGAGAGTGAAGTGTTCTTGCACAAAGTTAAACACAAAGGTGTATCCACTTAGAGATGGAAGTTCTCACGATCACTACTAGACTTGTTCAAACAAATGGGGATATTTTTCTTTCATTTCATTCTCCACTTCCCACGTGGCTTCTTCGACTCGCTGACTTCGCCATAACACTTTAACAAAAGCAATTTCTTTGTTTCTTAGCCTACAGACTTGCCTATAAATGATGGCAATCGAAACCTCTTCATACGATAATTCTTCATTAACTTCGATAGTCTCAACTGGCACGATGGCGGATGGATCTCCAACCACTTTCTTCAACATAGACACATGGAATACCGGGTGCACTAATGACATTTCAGGGGGCAATTCCAGCCTTTACGCGACTTGCCCTATCCTTTTAGCGATCCGATAAGGCCCGACATACCTTGGGCTCAATTTCCCTTTCTTTCCAAACCGCATGACTACCTTCATGGGAGATACCTTCAAGAATACCCAATCATCTACTTGAAAATCTAAATCTCTTCGACGAACATCCGCATAGGATTTCTGACGACTCTGAGCAGTTTTCATCCTCTCCTGAATGACTCCAAATTTTTCCATAGCTTGGTGCACAAGATCTGGTCCTAACAATTCTGCCTCACCAACATCAAACCATCCGATCGGAGATCTACATCTCCTTCCGTATAATGCCTCAAATGGGGCCATCTGAATACTAGCATGAAAGTTGTTATTGTAAACAAATTCTATAAGTGGCAAGTGATTATCCCAGCTACCCTTGAAGTCCAATACACAAGCCCGTAACATAACCTCAAGCGTCTGAATAGTCCGCTCTGCTTGACCGTCCGTCTGTGGGTGGAAAGCTGTGCTGAGATTTACCTGAGTACCCAAACCTTGCTGAAATTTCCTCCAAAAGTTAGCTGTGAACTGGGCCCCTCGATCCGAGATAATAGAAACTGGAGTGCCATTAAGTCTGACTATTTCCTTGATCTACCCAAAACTCATCCGAGCCCTTGGGGCTCTAAACCAAACATGCACGCAAGTCTAACAATATCATACGGACTTGCTCGTGCAATCAATTCATCAAGATAACATCAAAACTACGAATTTAACCTCAAAACTCATGATTTTCTCAAGAACACTCAAACTTTCTAACTTTTCAACCGGATGTCTGAATCACATCAAATAAATTCTGATTCTCATCAAATTTCACTAATAGGATTTAAATATCATACCAAAATTGTCCCGGGCTCCGGAACCAAAACACGGACCCAATATCATCAATTTTACATGTTATTTCGTTTCTTTATTTCATGAAATAACCAGAGAACAATTTTCCTTCAAAAATTGTTTTCTATGTCTAGGGACCTCGGAATTCAATTCAGGGCATACACCCAAGTCTCATATTTTATTGCGGACCTCCGGGAATCGTCGGAACACCGATCCGGGTCCGTTTACTCAAAATGTTGACCAGAGTCAACTAAAATTAAATTTTAACTTCTAAAAATTACTTTTGTCATATTTTCACATAAAAGTTTTCCAGTTTCTCGCGCGGATTGCGCACGCAAATAGAGGAAATTAAAATTAGTCTCTTGAAGGCCTTTGAGCCTGGAATAGAATTTTATTTCATAAGTTGACCCTTTTGGGTCATCACAACAAGTCGTATCGCCTTTACCATGATGAACTTGCCATCACTTCTTTGGGTTGGACACACCATCGGGTTTTCGTATTTATTGTGTGATGACCCAAGGGGTCATTTTATGAATTTAGACTCCGTTCTAGGCTTATTAGCCATAAAAAGATTAATTTTAACTACCTCGATTTGCGTGCGCATTTCAGGCGTGAAACTAGAAATCTTTTATGTAAAAATATAAGAAATAATAATTTTTAGAATTAGAAATTGGGTTTTAGATGACTTGAGTCAACATTTTTAGTAAACAGACTCAGATCTGTGTTTCGACGATCCCGGGAGTTTCGCAGTAAAATATGGGACTTGGACGTATGCCTGAAATTGAATTTCGAGGACCCAAGCCTTAGAAATCAATTTTTGAAACTTATTTTGCTGAATTATTAATGAAATAAATAAATGAATTAACGTTTGAAACTGTTAGTATTGGGCCCGTATTTTTTTTTTCGGATCATGATACAGGTTTGTTATAATATTTAAGCCTTGTCTGCGAAATTTGGTGAGAATCGGAATTTATTTGACGTCATTCGGACTCCTGGTTGATAAATAGTGAACTTGAAGTGCTCTTGAGAAAAATAATGAGTTTGGAGTTTAATTCATAGTTTTACATATTATTATCATGATTTGATCGCACGAGCATGTCTGTATGATGCTTTCAGACTTGCGTGCATGTTTGGTTTAGATCCCCGAGGGCCCGAGTGAGTTTCAAATATGTTTGGGTTGTGTTGCGCTCGTTCTTTCTTATGCTTCGACGTCGTTTCTTCAAGCATAAATGATATCATATTGAACAAATGAGCTCCGATTTCAGTTTTGAATGAAGTATTAGATATGTATCGTACTTACGGACCCGTAACAAAAAGACTCATCGAATTTGGACATCGTATGAGGATTTTATGGGCATTTTATTAAGGTTGCCAGATTTTTCAAGTTAATTACGAAATTGCCACTGACGGCGTATTAGGTCAAATTGAGTGATTCAAAATCCTAATTTGATTAGAATTACACAAGGAATCCATTGGAGACATAAAAATCGAGTTTCAGGATCGTTTGGCACGAGAAACGCGATAGAATAGCTGGCAGAAAAATATATATAAAACGGGCAGACTTCTTGTTCTTCAAATTTTCGAACCCCACAACCCTAGGAACGAATTTCTTCATCAAATATCATCCCCAAGTCATAGGTAATCAATTCTAAACTTTACTCTATCAATAACTCATTATTTTTCATCACTTATAAATCAAAAACTAAGAATTTTCATTGTAAAAATTGAGGGTTTGGGTAGATTTAGGGAATTTTATAAAAAGTGAATCTTTACCTCGAATTGAGGTCGGATTTAGAAACTAATTTTATATTTTGGTTTGTGGGTGAATGGGTAAACGTAATTTGTACCGAACCCCCAGATTAGACCAAGCAGGCCTGGGGTCGGGTTTTCACTTTTTTTGAGAAAACTTAGGAAAAATTGTAATTTTCAATAAAGTTAGTTCCTTTAGCCTTAATTAATGATATTGAGTTAATTATGATTAGATTCGAGCAAGTTAGAGCAAGATTCTAAAGTAAAAGTTGTTATATAATTAGTTCGTGGCTCGGTTTATTTAAGTGTTTATTATTTTATGTTTTGAATTATTCATTAAAATTCAGTAGCTTAAGTTTATTTTATAATTGTTTATTATGTTTAAATGGATAATCAAAGTTAAATAGCTAATCGAACTCTAACATTGGCTTGCCTAGCGAATGTGGTGTTAGGCGCCATCACGATCCCTAAGGTTGGGAATTTGGGTCGTGACAAGTTGGATTCAGAGCTCTAGGTTGCTTAGGTTTCACAATTCACGAACAAACTTGGTAGAGTCTGAAGGATCGGTACAGATACGTCTGTACTTATCTCTCAGAGGCTATGAAGTTAGGAAAATTTCACTTCTATTGTACTCTATCGTGCGAATGTATTCCACCATTGATGATTGAACTTGTCTATTCTTATCCTCTCAGAAATCTCGACAACACGCAAAGCGTCTACAATCGGACAAGAGGTGAAGCCCCAATGACAACTACGATTAGGGGAAGAGACAGAAGCGGAGCTCAGTCTAAAGCTCGAACATCAGCACCTATTGTAAAGTCTCAAATGGATCTAGACGCAGAGGTTCTAGCTCAGTCCGTACATGTTGGACTAGCCCATATCACAGAAGGATTTATAGCTACTCCAGTGTTGCATAACAAGGGAATAGTTGAAAGCAACGGGGTCGATTTATATGAGTCGTGAAGTTTAACATTTTAGATTATCATGCATTGTGACCTATGACTTCGTGCCAAGTGGAAAAGTCCACCGTCAAGGAATAGATTGTGGGGTCATGTGTTATATCGGTTTTGGCTTGGAATGTATAAGGCCGAAGATGTTGCAAGAGATAGAGTTGCGAATTGTGGTATGTCAGTCTCCTTAATAACCCTATACCTCAGTACCAAAGGAGTTATTCGAACAACTTTAAATCTACAAAACGTCTACTCAGCGTGGAAGTCACGGTTGCGGATTTTGGGGTGCTCCAGAGAGAGTAAAGTGGTTGACGAGCTTCTAGACTATATGGTTCGTGCCAATAATTATCTGTGTAGAGCTTTACGTTTGGGGTCATTATGCATCAATAAGGATAAGAGTTACCCAAAGGAATAACGAAGGGTACATGAATATGTGGGGTAGCTCAGCGGTGTTGAGTCAACATGGTACAGAAGAAATTGTTCGACGGTGGTTGAGGAAAGCCTACTAAGAGGACTTCCAGTCATTGCAACACCAACTATTTGACTCAGTTCTCATAATGCTTTTGAAATAGTTTGTTTCTCGAACATCCCATTTTGCGTGGATCTTAGGGTTTGAACGGTTACGTCAGGTGACTATGACGGAGTCTGAATATTCCATCAAGTTTGGTAAGTTAGCCGTCATACTCCTACTTCGATTTATCTAGCCAGTGAGCAAGTCCACAAACTCATTAAAGGACTCAATTATGACTGTAAACTCTTGTGCAACTCAGGGCAAGTCGATACTTTATTTTGGCGAATGATAGAAACTGTCCTAGACTTGGGAGAGTCATATTTCATCAGTGCACTCAGGCTATGTGCCCCATTGCATTTAAAAGTAACTTACATGACCAGCTAGGGAAAAAGGAGTCAGAATGTCGAAAGTGGAGGTCAGATTCCTAGAGGTGGAGACCCAACCTGCTGATATATTTTCTATGGTATGGCTGAGGTCGATACATTAAATGGTGTCATTTCAAGAACAATCTCTAATTAGTATAAAGTGATGATTTCCTGAACTTAATACGGTTATGCGTATACAATAAAAATTCTTCTAATATGTTCTACTCTCGGGTGAGCTTCGTAACTCAAAAATCTACTTATGTACTTGTATTGAGAAATCCTATGGAAATATCTGCATCTAGTGTCACGTGTTGTAATATTTTTTAACGGAAAATATTTAAAGGAATGAAATGGAATGTTTTCGATTGGCACGATACACATGTTGCTTGTGATTCAGAATTGAGGACGAGATCCTCGCATTGTAATATGATTTGAGATGTTTAAATCGAGCTACGAGCCGCGGTGGAAGTTATGTAAGGACGAGGTCCTGGTGATGGAAAATTCTTGTGTTTAAAGTCTCCCTTGTGAATTAAAACTTTGCTATAGTACTGGTAGGGAGTCATGCCTATTAGGCTTATTCAATAATTTATGTATAAAATAATGATAATGATCATTATAATAAATGAACTAAATAATAATAATAAAAGTAGTACTAATAATAATTAAATAAATAAATAAAAAATAAACTAATTAATTAACTGTGTATAATTTGCCAAATCCGTGTCAAAATTACTGAGCTTTGACCTGCGAGGTATGTGCCGCCCATGTGGCGTTATATGAAACACCTTAAGTCGGGTATATAATTATGAGGTCTTCAGGAATCACATCTCATTATCAGTATTGTGAAGGTTTAAAAGGAGATTATTGTTAACGTGAAGTTATTTGATGATTCTGTAAGTGATTATGAACAACTATTAAGAGCATATTGAGCCGAAAGAATGTTCCATTCGAATGGTCAGGCTAGTGTGGGTTGAACTTTCAGAAACATAAGATTTGCCTTGACTTCAGCACCAGTGTTGGTATTACCATCAGGTTCAGGTTCTTTCACGATGCATTGTGACGCTTCCCGAGTTGGACTTGGAACGGTATTAATAAAGGATGGCAGAGTTATTGTGTATGCGTCTCGTCAGTTGAAAGTCCATGAGAAGAATTATCATGTTCATGACTTAGAGTTGGCAGCCATTGTTCATGCATTAAAAATTTGGAGGCACTATCTTTATGGCATTCCGTGTGAGGTTTTTACTGACCATCGCAGTCTCTGGTACTTATTCAAGTAGAAAGATCTATATTTGAGGCAGCGGAGATGGTTAGAGTTACAAAACGATTATGATTTCACCATATTGTATCACCCGGGGAAAGCCAATCTGGTGGCCGATGCATTGAGTAGAAAGGGGTTGAGTATGGGCAGCCTTGCGTATATTCTAGTTGGTGAGAGACTGTTGGCTTCAGACATTCAGACGTTGGCTAATCAGTTCTTGAGGTTGGATATTTCGCCAAACAGTGTTCTAGCTTGTACTGTCACTCGATCGCCTCTAATTGAGTGTATCCGGGAGCGGTAGTATGATGACCCACCTTTGGCGGTCCTTAGGGACACAGTTCGGCACGGTAATGCTAAGCAGGTTACAGTTGGAGGTGATGGTGTTTTGAGGATGCAGGGTCATTTATGTGTGCCTAATGATGATGGCCTTCGTAAGTTGATTCTTGAGGAGGCTCATAGTTCTAAGTATTCTATTCACCCAGGTGCAGCCAAAATGTACCAAGACTTGAAGCAGCATTATTGGTGGATAAGGATGAAAAAGGACATTGTTGCGTATGTGGCTCGTTGCCTAAATTGTCAGCAGGTAAAGTATGAGCGTCAGAGCCCTGGTGGTTTGCTTGAGCAGATAGAGATTCCCGAGTGGAAGTGGGAGCGTATCACTATGGACTTCGTTGTTGGGCTCCCACAGACTTAGAGGAAATTTGACGCGTTTTGTGTTATGGTGGATAGGCAGACTAAATCAGCGCACTTCATTCCTGTGGCAAGTACTTATACTTCAGAGCGGTTGTCTGAGTTATATATTCGAGAGATTGTTCGCCTGCATGGCTTGCCTGTGTCTATCATTTCAGACCGGGTTACGCAGTTTACTTCGCACTTTTGGAGGGCAGTTCAGCGTGAGTTGGGTATCCGAGAAGAGTTAGGTACAACATTTCACCCTCAGACAAACGGGCAGTCCAAGCGTACTATTCAGATATTGGAGGATATGCTCCACGCTTGTGTTTTGACTTTGGAGGTTCATGGGATCGGTTCTTGCCGTTAGCGGAGTTTGCTTATAATAATAGTTATCAGTCGAGCATTCAGATGGCTCCTTATGAGGTGTGAGTTAGATGGTTTGAGTCGGGAGAGGCTTGGTTATGTCACGACCCAAAATCCATAAGGTCATGATGGCACCGGACACCACTGTCAAGAAAGCCAATCATTAAATGGTTAAGTTAAATTTCCTGTTTTAGCATTTTTGAATAAACTAAATAAAATCCGCTAAGTAAATACGATATTCTAATATTTTATTTTAATAAAATACATCCCAAACACATCCCAGAAACCGGTGACACAAGTGCATGATCAAATTTCTAAGAATTTAACAGATACTACAATTCTTGTCCGAAATACAATTGGACAAGGAATTTAAAATTAAAATAAATACATCTGAGGGAGACTCTGTCGGCTGCGGATCGCCTTCGGATGATGCAGCTCGCCTGAGTCTCCAAGCCAGCCACATCGATGTGAAAGTACCTGTGCAATAAAAACGCACAACAAGTGAGCATGAGTACGAAAACAACGTGTACTCAGCAAGTATCCCGCCTAACCTCAGAGATGTAGTGACGAGAGGTCGAATTAGACCCTGCTAGAAGTCAATTTAGTATAGTTAAGTGATACACTAAGCGGGAATATCATAGGCAATCTAATAAAATTAGGGATAAGTAATATCAACTTCTTTCACATTTAACACTTTAAATACTCGTCATTTCAGTTGGCAATTTAAAACTTCATAAGCCAATAAACATGTAATAATTACAGAAAATACGCAGCAATTATCATGCGCAAGAAATGCCGAGGATCGAACGGCCCGAACCAAAAATAATAAAATGTGCATTGCCGAGGGTCGAACGGCCCGAACCATAGATGCATCTATCTGCCTCGCTCGCGAATCGATCATGCGATGCGGTCATACATAAATAACAAGGTCATCCTGCTCGCGAATCATACATGCGACTCAGGCACCCATAGTTACACATATTCACACAAATAAGCCACATTTTTATCAGGAAAATTGGCTATTCAATGAAGAGATAGAATTCTCCTTTCAATGAACATGAAAATAGTATTTAAAGCCTTTCTGGGATTTACTTGCCAATTTCGACAAGGTTTCAAACGTTATAGATTTACTCGAAACACAATTATCCAAGAAAGAATCAATTCTCCTTCTAGATGAATAAGAAAAGTAGACTCTATCCTTCTTAGAGATTTAATTACTAATTGTCAGCATCACATGATATTTTATTGACAAGGTAAGAAGTACAACAAGTAAAACATGCTAGTGGGTCCTAGACTACCCGGACATATCATATTAGTAGCTACGCACGGACTCCCGTCACCTCGTGCGTACGTAGCCCACGCAAATAGTAGCACATAATTAATTAGTTCACCTATGGGGACGATTTCCCCTTCACAAAGTTAGAAAGGAGACTTACCTCGCTCCGAAATTCCATAACCGGCTTCCAAGCCCTTTCGATGACTCAAATCATTGCACAACGCTCCGAAACTAGCCAAATAACGGCAAACTAATGAAAATAAACTCTAATACTTGTTAACAATTCAAATTACATAAATTCCCAACTCCGCTCGAAGAATTGACCAAAATACCCTCGGGCCCACGTGCTCGGATTCCGAAATTTCTCGAAGATAAACTCTACCATGGCCTTACTAACTCAAATATATAATTTACTCTAATTTTCATGCTCGAATTCATGGTCAAAATTCAAAACTACCAATTCTAGGTTTTCTACCAAAATCCCAAGTTTTCACTAATTTTCCATGAATTTCC
The DNA here is from genome assembly GCA_005239495.1 of Nicotiana undulata. Lineage (NCBI taxonomy): Eukaryota > Viridiplantae > Streptophyta > Magnoliopsida > Solanales > Solanaceae > Nicotiana > Nicotiana undulata. The sequence goes on along the minus strand of MDKH01110688.1, from coordinate 13,421 downwards.
ATGTTAAAAGATATATATAATCCAAGTATTTAACTTGAAATAGGTGGGAATCACTTACCTTGACATAGATGATGAAGATGGAGCTCCAAAATCACCCCTAGGTCGTCTCCCATGGAAGAAACGAGATGAAATGAGCCTAACCCATGTTTTGAAAACTTAAACAATGCCAGGAAACTCTTTCTCGCGTTCGCGGGCCTCCCCTCGCATTCGCGAAGAACAAAAATCTTGAAAGGCAAATTCCAAATGCTTCTCAGACAACCTCTAGTAGAATGGTCATAAACTTTTTCACAAACCTCCAAATGACAAATGGTTTACTGTTCTAAAAACTAGACTCCAAGAGATACAACTTACATGTTTTGGTCATCTCCCAATTCATTGTAGATATCTAGATATTAGCTGCCAAAGTCAGCCCTGTGCAACACAAATTTATTCTTCATCTTCCCGAACACCCTGAAGAGTAACCTCCATATCTCTTTGTACACATATCCAAATGCTAAATGGTTTATTTTTCTTGAATCTAGACACAAAGGGTTACAACTTTCATTTTTACATCATCTCAAAATTCCTTTTAGATTGTGAGATATGAGTCTCCGAAGTCAGACCTGCGTAGCAGATATTTTTCTTCTTCACGAACGCGAAGAGCAAAGTCTCTGATGCCAAATTCTTCTTCGCGAACGCGAAGGGATCCTCGCGAAGCGAAGAACAACACCAGACACCAGCATCAGCCATCTCAAAACAACCCGAAATGATCTGAAACCACCCCGAAACACACCCGAGGCCCCCGGGACCCCGTCCAATCACACGACTCAGTCTCATAACATCCCACGGAATTGCTCGAGGCCTAAAATCATATCAAACAATGCAGAAATCATGAATCACACTCCAATCCAAACTTTATGAACTTTGAAATTTCAAACTTTTACATTCGATGCCGAAACCTATCAAATCACGTCCGATTGACCCCAAATTTTGCACAAAAGTAATATTCGACATTACGAACCTGCTCCAAATTCGGGAATCACATTCCGACCCCGATATCAAAATTTCCAATTGCGGTCGGATTTCTCAAAAACCTTCAAATTCCTATCTTTAGCCAAATGACTTCAAAATGACCTACGAACATCCGAATTCACTTTAGATCGTGCTCCCAACTCCAGAATCACCATACAGAGCTATTCCCAGGCTCAGAATCCCAAACGGACATCTATAACACTGAAATGCCTTCCAACCCAAATTTATGAAATTCTTCTAAAATGCTATCTTCCATAATATGCGCTGAAGCGCTCCTGGGTTATCCGACTCCCGATCCGAACATACACCCAAGTCCGAAATCATCATACGAACCTATTGGAACCTTCAAATCCTGATTCGGAGGTCGTTTACTCAAAATTCCAGTCTTAGTTGATTCTTCCAACTTAAGGCTTTCGAAATGAGAATTTTTCTTTCCAAATCCACCTAAACTTCCCGAATTTCAATTCCGACCATGCGTACAAGTCACAATACTTGAAATGAAGTTGCGCATGGCCTCAAACCATTGAACTACGTGCTAGAGCTCAAAACGACCAGTCGGGTCGTTACATTCTCTCCCACTTAAACACACGTTCGTCCTCGAACTGCTCTTGAGTTATCTGAAATCACTGTGTAACACCTCGTGCACCTGCCCGTGCTACCACCACCCCGTTGAGCACATTAGCTTGATCAAATCTGAAGATATCCTCTTTTATCCATACAATAAGCTCAGAACCTAGTTCCGACACTTGAAATTCTCTGTCAGGCCTGTTTCCAATATATAAACACCGTATCAACTATTACCAAAACATGACTGCATACCTTTGCTGAATTTAGCACCATACACCGCATATTTCATCACCCAACCACAATGACATTCCCTGAACCTTAATAGCCCAAATTTCCATGAATCTGATGCTCCCAATGCACCTTATGATATATATACATCCTGCTATAATGCTGGCGATACCACCACAACGGAGGAGACGTGTAGAAATTTTTGACCAATTGCAGAGTTAACCAAACGTTGAATCTTTCCCCTTGACTAAAATCATCATCTCATTACGAACCAAATAATGGTAATTGTCCTGTAATATACTCCACATAATCTTATCGCACCGATCCCTGATCCATAAATCTCGTCTCACCTAGTATGAACTGCTCAGTCAACAAATCACTCCCACATATGACCATCAATCTCACACGATGCCACAATGCACCAATAGGCCACAACTCGAACATGCTACATAAAAAAATGACTCAGGAAGGGACTACTCGACTCACACAACTAAAATGAACTTTCCTCAGAAAATAGGAAGTAAAACACAAGAAAAATAATTATAGGGAGCCGTACTCAACACCACACTGTTGCGGCGTGCAACCCAATCCAAATAACATACCCGTGGCGGCGTTCCACCCGTTCCCATCATAAAATTCACATAAGGAGATACACACCGAGTTGGATTGCTCATTATTACAAATTACTTAATATCGGTCACAAGCACGCTAAGTGCATAATACCATCTTGAGGAGACTGATAGAGCCATATGCTACAAAACTTAAGCACAACTGAGGTGCGATATATATATACTCTGAATCTCAAGAGCTCTCCTGCTCACATAACATCATTACGACGCAGAAACTCAGCACATAGAAAATTTATCAAGCCATTTCACAACTCCCAAGCCGATTCTGCTCGCACCGAACTAGGCTATATACACCACTTTTCTCATAACACCCAAGAGCAACCGTCATAGCCGGGACAAACACCCCATAATCCACAACCAACTGAACCGAACGCCTTCCAGGCATAAATTCTCAAATAAGCAATGTTGCACTTCCTTATACTTGGTCTAAATCTTCAATCAATCAGGTGAATACATGTCACACTTATATAATCTTCCCGTGGTCCGCTCCCATGACCTTCCATACTAGGTAACAAGTTTGCACGTCCATACCACCGACCACGCTAACGTCGTAAAACAAATCAAGAACCCATAACCAGGATACAAAGCCTCTTTCACCCAAACACCGATCTCAGGTGACACTGAAGACAACACCAGTTCCCTTGCTCATCTGAGCTCATGACATCCTTGTTAACACCGAACCAGAATCTCGATTCTTACTCCCAATTACATACTGTTTACCGCACCTAACATGCCAATATGAGATGGCGCAAGAATTCCATCATAACTCCTGAACCACAAATAGGGTGAACACTCCATCATATAGAAACATTTTTCTTACCTCAATTCAAGAGAACCATAACAACACACGAGTGACTTCTCAAAATCACAAAACAGGCAAATTCTCATGGAATAGTCTATACCCCCATGATCCTTCCAGGATTCGCCTACACCTGACAAGCCATAATACTTGAATGCTTCCAATTATGATCTATTACGGAGGCCGACAAGCCTCGCACACACCAACACAAACCACATGCATAATTTAATCACACTGATGAAACTGATCACTGTCGTACATGTGCCATTTCAACCATGGCTAACCAATCTATCTTCTTTTTAATTATCCTTATTTTCCTCAGAAATATTAGTAACCCCATTCAACTCATAACAAAGTCAATCCTCACTCATCCCGAGTGGCCTTGACTCATGAGACCACGCTGTCTCAATCCCACAAACCATCTCGTACCCTCCTTGTGCGCATTCACAACTCCAACTAATATACCCCTCTTGATAATCTTTCTCCAAATCTGGAGTTCATTTTCTCTCCTTCCTCCAATACTATCCTGCACGCTGAAAATAACATAGAACACCCCAACCATTTTCCCTTTCTCAGAAATTACGCTGCAAAAGCTCGATCCTTAATCATACTGCTGCCTGAAACCCTTAAACGCCGCATTCTTAGCCTTCGAATTCATTAGGACCGCTATCAAGAGTCACCCACTCTGACTGGACCTGATTACAATCAGCTCCAAGGCTCTTCTAGCACATGCACACCTTGTCAATGAAGCACGTGATTGAGTCACTACCCTTACAACTCGCCTATGCCTTAAGCATAAATTCTGAATCTCCCAAAACCTAACCTTGGTCCAATAGGACCAACTTTTGCACATATTTATCAAATCCCATGCTCAATTACCACTTTATTCCTTAGCTTTAATAACCTGCCAATATGCCGACAATTCGCAACCCCCATGAGAAGATAATCCTGCATCCCAATTGCAGGCGGTGGGACTCTCCCACTTAGCCTGAAGCTTCTCCTTGCACCACTCTCCAACCCACCTAAATTCTTTCTTCATTGTTGACATGACCTTGCTCAACCAACCCGTCAAATTCTTCTAAATTCTCCTGTTAACACTTCTTGAATACTCAAATTCTCTAGCATCACTCACATATTCGGCCTCCTACCGAATAGCCACTAGAATCCCTTGCAGAAACTTGCCAACCACACAACCGCTAACCTACTCACAGGAGATAACCCACCTGTGGAAATCACCAACTAACACCTTCCAGCGACATTGTACTGTACACTCTCTACAACATCAATACCCCATCCTAAGCCTATTCTCATTCACCAACTTTACCAGTCCGTTCGCTCTTCATGGACATCTGTTAAATGCGCTACAATATCTTCTAATTTACCACTATGCTGTCGTTCTCCTACTTTGGTCAAACTCCCCCTCTACGCGACTGCTCAACTTCCGTTTCTTACACCTAGCCTCCTAGAAATAGAACCACCGCCTAGCACTTCTCACATATCTTCCTTCATTGTATGCTGCCCAATTTCTGCCTCAATTCAATATCATTCTCTGTAGCTCTTAAACCAACAGTTCACCATGATTTCAAATTCTCCGAAGATCATCTTTCTCGAGCTTCCTTCATTATCAATACTATCCAGTACTGAACCACCGCATATCACGATCTTTGACAGCCGCTTCTTCAATACTTCTTCACAATACTCTGACCCCATGCAATCAAAGAAACCATAGCACCGACAAACTTAACACATTCCATTCGATCAATGACGACGATATCACATCACAGGTGAATGTTCCACCTCACTTGAAAACGCCAAGTCTTACTACTTTATCAATCCAAATCCTGACCATTTATAATTCAATTGCCTTTCCTCCGTCGGAACTAAAATGCTGAAATCTCAAAATCACGCTCTCAAAAGACCTCCCTTCAAGTCATGCATTGCCCCTACATATGGGCAAACATCCTACCATCACACCCAAATCGCGCGATAACCAGTCGTAAGCATCATCACTACCTGAGCATAGCCTCAAAGCTCTCAGAACACAGCTACTGAGCTGAAACAACATATTATCCTTCTGCAGGGCAACAACAACAGCCCCAACCAATTACGCATGGAAAATATCACGCACCCTATCCGTAGCATCATTTTAATTCCTCAAATTCCTGATTCATAGCAAGCCCTTCGCGACGCGTAAGATTGAGTAGGAAGAAACATAGGCATAATCCTTAAAGGAATCAAATTGCACAAAGAGGAATCAAGAAGGGAAGTACTCCTAACAGCCCTGTAGCCTCTCGAAGATAAGTACAGATGTCTCTGTATCGATCCGCAAGACTCTACTAGACTTGCTCATGACTCGTGAAACCTAAGGGAACCTAGTGCTCTGATACCAAGTTGTCACTACCCAAAATCCATAAGGTCGTGATGGCGCCGGACACCACTGTCAGGCAAGCCAATCATTAAATGGTTAAGTTAAATTTCCTGTTTTAGCATTTTTGAAGTCATTAACTTTCACTTCATTACATAATAAATGAATAAAATCCGCTAAGTAAATACGATAGTCTAATATTCCATTTTAATAAAATACATCCCAGAACCCGGAGACAAAAGTGCATGAGCAAATTTCTAAGAATTTAACAGATACTACAATGCTTGTCCGAAATACAATTGGACAAGGAATTTAAAATTAAAATAAATACATCTGAGGGAGACTCTGTCAGCTGCGGATCACCGCCGGATGATACAACTCGCCTAAGTCTCCAAGCCAGCCACATCGCTGTGAAAGTACCTGTGCAATAAAAATGCACAGCAAGTGTAGCATGAGTACGAAAAGAACGTGTACTCAGTAAGTATCCTGCCTAACCTTAGAAAAGTAGTGACGAGAGGTCGAATTAGACACTTGCTAGAAGTCAATTTAGTATAGTCAAGTGAGACACTAAGTGGGAATATCATGGGCAATCTAATAAAGTCAGGGATAAGTAATATCAACTTCTTTAACATTTAACACTTTAAATCCTCGTCATTTCAGTTGGCAATTTAAAACTTCATAGGCCAATAAACAGGTAATAATTACAGAAAATACGCAGCAATTATCATGCACAAGAAATGTCGAGGGTCGAACGACCCGAACCAACAATAATAAAATGTGCATTGTCGAGGGTCGAACTGCACGAACCATAGATGCATCTGTCTGCCCCACTCGCAAATTAATCATGCGACGTAGTCATACATAAATAACAAGGTCATCCTGCTCGCGAATCAAACATGCTACTCAGGCACCCATAGTTACACATATTCACACAAATAAGCCACATTTTTATCAGGAAAATTGGCTATTCAACAAAGTGATAGAATTCTCCTTTTATTGAATATGAAAAAAGTATTTAAAGCCTTTCTAGGGATTTACTTGCCAATTTCGACAGGGTTTTAAACGTTATATTTTTACCCGAAACAAAATTATCCAAGGAAGAATCAATTCTCCTTCTAGATGATTAAGAAAAGTAGACTCTATCCTTCTTAGAGATTTAATTACTAATTGTCAGCATCACATGATATTTCATTGACAAGGTCACAAGTACAACAAGTAAAGCATGCTAGTGGGTCCTAGACTACCCGGACATAGCATATTAGTAGCTACGCACGGACTCCCGTCACCTCGTGCGTACGTATCCCCCGCAAATAGTAGCACATAATTAATTAATTCACCTATGGGGACGATTTCCCCCTCACAAAGTTAGAAAGGAGACTTAGCTTGCTCTGAAATTCCATAACTGGCTTCCAAGCCCTTCCGATGACTCAAATCGTTGCACAACGCTCTGAAACTAGCCAAATAACGGCAAACTAATGAAAATATACTCTAATACTTGTTAATAATTCAAATTATATAAATTCTAAACGCCGCTAGAAGAATTGACCAATATGCCCTCAGGCCCACGTGCCAAGATTTCGAAATTTTTCCGAGATAAACTCTACACATGGCCTTACTAACTCAAATATATAATTTACTCTAATTTTCATGCTTGAATTCATGGTCAAAATTCAAAACTACCAATTCTAGGTTTTCTACCAAAATCCTAAGTTTTCACTAATTTTTCATGAATTTCCATGTTAAAATATATATATATAATCCAAGTATTTAACTTGAAATAGGTGGGAATCACTCACCTTGACATAGATGATGAAGATGGAGCTCCAAAATCGCCCTTAGGTCGTCTCCCATGGAGAAAATGAGATGAAATGAGCCTAACCAATTTTTTGCAAACTTAAACACTGCCAGAGAACTCTTCTTCGCGTTCGCGGGCCTCCCCTCATGTTCGCGAAGAACAAAAATCTCGAAAGGCAAATTCCAAATGCTTCTCAGATAGCCTCTAGTAGAATAGTCATAACATTTTGCAAAAAACTACAAATGACAAATGGTTTAATTTTAAGAAACCTAGATTACAAGATCTAAAACTTTCATGTTTGGTCATCTCCCAATTCATTATGGATTTCAAGATATAAGCTTCTAAAGTCAGCCCTATGCAACACAAATTTCTTCTTCATCTTCCCGGACACCCTGTAGTGTAACAGCCATATCTCTTTGTACACAAATTAAAATTCTAAATGGTTTACTTTTCTAGAAACTAAACACAAAGGGATACAACTTTCATTTTTACATCATCTCACAATTCCTTATAGATTGTGAGATATGAGCCTCCGAAGTCAGACCTGCGTAGCAGATATTTTTCTTCTTCGCGAACGCGAGGCATTATTTGCGAACGCGGAGAGCAAAGTCCCTGATGCCAAATTCTTCTTCGCGAACGTGAAGGGATCCTCACGAACGCGAAGAACAACACCAGACACCAACATCAGCCATCTCAAAATAGCCCGAAATGATCTGAAACCACCCCAAAACACACCCGAGGCCCCTGGGACCCCGTCCAATCACACGACTCAGTCCCATAACATCTCACGGACCTTCTCGAGGCCTAAAATCATATCAAACAACGCTGAAACCACAAATCACACTCCAATCCATACTTTATGAACTTTGAAATTTCAATTCCTGTCAAATCACGTCCGATTGACCCCAAATTTGGCACACAAGTCATATTCGACATTACAGACCTGCTCCAACTTCCGGAATTGCATTCCGACCCCGATATCAAAATTTCCAATTTCGGTCGGATTTCTCAAAAACCTTCAAATTCCAATCTTTAGCCAAATGACTTCAAAATGACCTACAGACATCCGAATTCACTTCCGATCACGCTCCCAACTCCAGAATCACCATACGGAGCTATTCCCAGGCTCGGAATCCCAGACGGACATCTATAACATTGAAATGCCTTCCAACCCAAATTTATGAAATTCTTCTAAAATGCTATCTTCCATAATATGCGCTGAAACGCTCCTGGGTTATCCGACTCCCGATCTGAACATACGCCCAAGTCCGAAATCATCATACGAATGTGATGGCCCAAAAGGTCATCCCGTATAATTTTAACTAAATTTGTGTTCTGAGGCCCTGAAAGCCTCCGTGTATCTTACCTCGATGGGCGTGCGTAGCCCGGGCGCATAGCCGGGAAGCCTTTATGTGGAAAACTGATAAGATGTTAAATTTATGATAATTATTTGAATAAAGTTGACTTTGGTCAATATTTTTAGTAAACGGACCCGGACCAGTGAATTCGACGGCCCCGGAGGGTCCGTAGGAAAATATGGGACTTGGACGTATGCCCGGAATTGAATTCTGAGGTCCCAAGTCCGAGAAATGAATTTTTAAAGGAAATTGTTTTCTTAAAAATATAAAGGCTTTTGAAAATGAAATTTGATGTGAAACCTGTGTGATCGGGCCCGTATAGTGGTTTTCGGAGCCGCAAACAGGTTCAATATGTTTATTATGAGTTATCTGTGGAATTTGGTAAGAAACGGACTACGTTTGACATGATTCGATATAAAATTGGAGAATTTGAAAGTTTGAGAAATTTTGAAGTATATTAATGATTTTGAGGTGTAATTCGTTGTTTTGGATGTTATTTTGGTGGTGTAACTATATGAGTGAGTCTGTGGGATGTATTTTAGGTTGAGTGTATAATTGGTGTTGAACCCCGAGGACTCGGGAGAGTTTGGGATAGGTTCCGGGGTGTTTTAGACTTAGAACGCAACAGTTGCAAATCAGAAAAGGGGCCAGGTCTCTGAACCTGTAGCGAGGTCCACGGTCGACCTTTCGCGGTCCGCGGTCGACCTTCGTGGTCGCAGTCGCCCTAGAGCGGTCCGCGGTGGGGGACTACAGAGAGGTTCCGCAGCTGAGGCCTTTGCGGCCGCGGTCGCTCTAGCGCGGTCTGCGATGGAACGTTCGCGGTAGCGGTCTGCGGTGGGGGAGTTCAGAGAGGTTCCGCAATTGAGGCCTTCACGACTGCGGTTGCTCTAACAAGGTCCGCAGTCGATCTTGCGCGGTCCGCGGTGGAGGTCTGGGGGGGATATATATAAATAATATTTTCAGTTATTTTCTATTTTTCAAAACCCTAAAAACATAAGAGGCGATTTTCTAAACACTCGTTCTTCTCCAAAACATTTGTAAGTAATTTCTAACTCATTTTCTTTACTCCTTAACTTCTTTTTACAAGATCTCATCCTAGAATCTACGGTTTCATGGTGGAATTTGGAATTTTGGGTAAAACCTAAGAATATTGAAATTTGGGAATTTAGACCTCAATTTGGGGTCAGATTCCAAAACTAATTATATACCCGGGCTTGGGGGTGAATGTGTAGTCGGGTTTTGGTCCGAATTTTGGATTTGGACCAAGCGGGCCCGGGGTCGATTTTTGACTTTTGGATAAACTTTAGCAAACTCATTTCCAAGCATTAGAACTTATTCATTTAGCATTTATTGATACAATTAAGTAACTTGTGGCTTGATACGAGCGAGTTGGTTGTGGAATCAAGAGGTAAAGCGGTAGTTGAGGCTTGATTATGTTCATGGCATCGAGGTAAGTGTTTGGCCTAACCTTATCTTGAGGGAATAGGTGTTGAGTCGTATGTGCTACTTGTTTATACCATGTTCAATGTATAGGTGAGGTGATGAGTACCTATACATTGTTTGTCAAGCATGCCCGTGAGTCGGTGTTGATGTATTACATGTTTTTCTTCGATATTCATTGTGTTATGAAGTAGATTTCATTTTGGAAGTTATTCAATTATTAAAAATACTTGATAAAGGACATGTGATAAGTTGTTTTTAGTTGAGGATTGTTTTTATTAAGTTATATACTCGAAAAATATTGGTTATAGCTGAGTCCCTTGCCGGTGACGGTATTATTTCGATTGTTGTTCCCCTGTCGGGTGGTTATGAATTATGTTTCCCGCTCTTTATTTCCTTGCCAAGCCATTGTTTTGTTGTTGTTTGGGTGAGGAAGAGTGTAAAGCAAGAAAGGTGATTCCGTGTATTCATTTCATTCATTGCATTGTGAGGACGAGAGTAAAAGCACGAAGAGTGATGTCGTGCCATGATTTTACATTTAAAAGCACGGAGGAACATGTCGTGCCCTTTTATTTATTTATTGCATTATGAGGACGAGAGTGAAAGAACGAAGGGTGATGTCGTGTATTCATTTCATTTATTGCATTAAGAGGACGAGAGTAAAAGCACGAAGGGTGATGTCGTGTACCTATTTTGGTAAGGATGAGAGTAAAGCACGAAGGGTGATGCCGTGTACATATTTGTTTGTGTTGTTACTTCCTGTTGACTTTTACTCTTCTGTATTGTTGCCTTGCTCAGTGATTCATTATTGTTCTCTCTCGTTTTCCCCATTATATTTCCTTGTCTTGCCGTACTTAATTGTTTATTTCCTGTTATTTCCCCATTATATATTGTAGAATTGTGCAGGTAATTTATTGTTATCATGTCTAGCCTCGTCACTACTTCGCCGAGGTTAGGCTGGGCACATACTCAGTACATGGGGTCGGTTGTACTGATGCTACACCTGCACTTCTTTATGTTGTGCAGATTATGGAGTCGAACCTAGTGGATACTGATAGAGGGAGTATCCTTCAGTCCACACAGGCGACACCGAGGTAGTCCCGCAGACGTTTGTGGGCCTTGGTGTCACCATCCATCTTTTCCTTTCTGTCTTATTTGTATTTCCAGACAGTTGTACTTGTTCATTTCAGACTCTTGTTGTAGAAATCTTAGACTGTCCGTGAGATTTGTGTCACCAGTTCTGGGGGTTTATCTACGGAAATTTCGCAATATTTCTTACATTAAGTTGTTAAACTCGTAGCTTCCGTATTCGTATTTAGTTGTTCATACTTATTGTTTTCCTTTTGATGTCGCAAATAAAGAAAATAGCAAATTTAACCCAAAACGTTGGCTTGTCTAGCGGGTACAACGTTAGACGCCATCACGGCCTAAAGGTGAGATTTCGGGTCGTGACAAGTTGGTATCAGAGCACGAGGTTTCTTAGGTCTCATAATTCACGGACAAACTTGGTAGAGTTTGAGGGATTGGTACGGAGACGTCTGTAGTTATCCCCAGAGGCTACAAAGTTGGGAATAACTTTACTTTTCTTCGTCTCTGTCGTGCGATTCGAATTCTAAATGCTGATTGAGTTTCTATTCTATCTCTCGCAGATGGCGAGAACAAGTGCTTCCTCATCTACCGATCAACAGCCCGATCCTCCTGTTGCAGCTCCTACGAGGGGTCGAGGACAAGGCCGAGGTCGTGCTAGAGGCAGAGGCAGGGGCAGGGCTCAGCCCAGAGCAGCAGCCCCAATAGAGGACCCACAGGTAGACTTTGCCGGTGAGGTTCCTGCTCAGACGGTTCCAGTTAGACAAGCTCAGGTCCCAGAGGGGTTCATTACCACCCAGATTCTCCAGGACGCTCTTGTCCGCTTAGTGGGACTTATGGAGAGCGTGGCTCAGGCCGGTCTTCTTCCTACTGCACCAGCCGTCTCTTAGGCTGGGGGAGGGCCCCAGACTCCTGCTACTCACACACTAGAGAAGTTAGCCACTCAGTTCCAGACTCCAGCACCTCAGATAGCTGGAGTCGTTCAACAAGGTATTGTAGCACCGGCAGTTGAGGGAGTAGCCATGTCTGCTGATGCCTTATGGAGATTGGATCGGTTCAACAAGTTATTCCCTACTACTTTTACTGGTGCACCATCAGAGGATCCCCAGGATTACTTGGACAGTTGTTGTGAGGTTCTTCGGAACATGGGCATCGTAGAGTCCAATGCAATTGATTTTGCCACGTTTCGTCTTTCTGGTACCGCCAAGACTTGGTGGAGGGACTATTGTTTGATTAGACCAGCTAGGTCTGCACCTTTGACTTGGGCTCAGTTATTCGAGTTGTTCTTGGGGAAGTTTCTTCCAGTTACTTAGATGGAGGATCTTCCGAGGCAGTTTGAGCGCCTCCAGCAGGGATCTACGATTGTTACACAGTATGAGACCAGGTTCATCACTCTGGCCCGACATGCTATCACGATACTCCCCACGGATTGAGAGAGAGTGAGGAGGTTTATTGAGGGGCTGGCTCAGCCTATTAGACTCCAGATGAACAGAGAGTCAGGTACTGATATTTCATTCCAGGAGGCGGACAATGTGGCCAGGCGTATTGAGATGGTTTTGTCACAAGGCAGTGGTCAGGGGGCTGACAAGAGACCTCGTCATTTCGGTCGATTCAGTGGCGCCTCATCCGGGGGCATAGATTATTTTGGCCGAGGTCATCCTCCTAGACCATACCAGTCGGCACTTCAAGTATCCCGCAGTGCACCACCACCTCCTATTAGTGAACCACCAAATCCTATCAGTGCACCGCCGCTTCATGGCTTCCAGGGTGGTTATTCTGGTCGACAGGGACAGTTCCAGGGCCAGCAGTAGAGGTCTTGTTATTCTTTTGGTGTTTCGGGGCACATTGCTAGATATTTCCCCCGAGCCTCTAGTAACTCTCAACATCCGGGTTCTTGTGTTGTGATTCCCGCACCAGGTGCACCCCCGCCCCCTCAGCTAGTTAAAGGTGGAGTTCTAGGTGCCAGAGGTAGAGGCCAAACATTTAGAGGTGGAGGTCAGGCTATGAGAGGTAGGGGTCAGCCCACAGTAGGTCGACCCAGAGATGTTCAGGTTGGAGGGGCTCCGCCCCGATGCTATTGTGAAAGCCCACGTGTTATTTTTCTCTCTTCTCTTACGTAAAATACGTAACGTGGCGTGGTTAT